>KV751346.1:11709701-11722169 GCA_001698575.1 Mola mola
TTTTTTCAATTCAAATAAAATTTAGATTTTTGATATTTGTTTCAGTTTCAGATTTTATATTTTCACATTCAAACATTATTTTTTCATTTTCAGTTTTTTGCTTTCAGTTCATTCTTTTTTCTTTTTTTTTTCCAGGTTCAGAATTTTGACCCTTATCTGTGGTGGGCTGTGTGTTGTCATGTAGGACAACAGCCCAGGATCACAAATGACCGCCCAGAGAAGAGCTACTTCAGGAAACATAGGTGCTGTGAAAACAAGTGCGACTTAACATATTTTATGCAGTGTGAGTATCTGATACTAGTGACAGTCATATTTAGTCATTTTAGACCACGCAGAGCCACAATCGGCAATAATAGCAATAAATTATGCCAGATTGTGTAGTGCAACCGGCGGGTGCAGTTGCTACACTTTAAGGAGAGGGGTTTCGTCCTAACATACTGTACCATGAACGCAGCATGGCATTCACAGCTTGCACTGCTGTGTGTTAGGACGAAACACCTCTTGTTAGACTGTGGCCACTCTACCTAGTGGTTGAAGTGCACAATCCGGCATATTTTATTACTCATACAGTGATTGTGAATGAGTGTGGCCTAAACTGGCATACTAAATATAACTGTCACTAGTGCCAGGTTCTCACACTGCTTAATACATGTTGAGTCGCACGAGCTGTCGAAGCACCAACGCTTCCTGAAGTACCTCTTTGCGGGAGTCATTTGTGATTCTGGCCCTTCCCAGGTGACGACATGCCCCCCATGCCAGTTAAGGGTCAAAAGTCTTAACCTGACAAAAAAAAAAAAAAAAAAAGCGAAAAAGAAAACTAAGACCAAAAAAGAGACTTGAAAATGAAAAAATAAGGTTTGAATGTAAAAATGTAAAATATGAGACTGAAAAAAAATAGACAAATATGAAAATATATCAAAAAAGTAAAAAATGAATATTAACAAATTATTCTAAAAAATTCAAATTTAGATGTCAATCAGAATTTAATTTTTCAAATTAAAGAAACTTTTTACCCAGATTTAGCTCACTACACTGTTAAACAGTGTATCAAGGTCGGTTTTTTTTTGACAGTTTTTGGTTAACTTTGGTGTTCTTCACTCGAGGATGCATGCGTGTTTGTGCTAGGTAATACTTTATTGCCCTTGTCATTTTCCAGAAAATGCAGAGTCTGCAGAGCTAAAGCAGTTCTTTGACCTGAACTACTCCCATATCTACTATGTCTTCTTTGAGAATTTTGTCACCATTGAGGTCAGCCTCAAGCAAAAAGGTAAGTTTTAGTCATTGTTAAATCAACAATTGAATAATACATTTAATAAATATAAGAGTAAGAGTAATCAAAGAAAAATAAAAAGTAATCTGACGAGTCATTTTTTTTTACAGTGTAGAAGTAAAGCTTTCGCTTTGTGTTTCAGGCCACAAATCTCAGAGGGAGGAGCTGGACTCCATCCTTTTCATCTTTGAGGTAATACAATAATATTGCACATTTGTAAAAACAGTCAAAATTAAATTAATAAGAAAACCCTTATAAAATCCTTACTTTATTCTCAATTCAACAAGGCCACAGAATGTAGCTCTGACATGTGATATTAAATCACTGAAGTGTTTGGAATTACAACTTACCGTAGATGGTGTTGGTTAGTGCCACAGCAACTCTGCTGGCAGTAACCCCAGACTTAAACCATTAGGATTAGGCAACACTTAGACCTGGTTGGAGTGTTCAGAGTAGCTAGGATAAGATAGCTGAGGCTGTGTGTGTGTTGTTGACTTCCATCTGTTTGCAACAGCTCCTAGGGAACTGAGAATAAAATGGGCCTAAAAACTGCTTTTCCAGGCTGACTGGGAGCAGACATTTGCTGAACCATAATATATTTCATGTTACCTCCACAGGAGGAAATCAACAGTGTTTGTATTTATTCATTCATTGATTTTATTTCCCAGCCTGCTATAGCAAGTGAGAGGAACCTGCTGCTCCCAGACGTGTTGATATGTTTATTATAAAAACAGAAACCTTGGGGCATACAGTATATGTGCCTTACCATAAATTAGCCATAAATCATTAATTATATCATATCAGACACATTATCATTATGCAGTAGATTACGATTATCATTTTAAGTTATCCGTCATTAGTTATCATAATACATAACCTAAAATCATTCTATTTTCAGTATGTGTGTCTTTTTATTTTCTACAGAAAATCCTTCAGCTATTGCCAGAGAGAATTCAGAGCCGATGGCAGTACCACAGCATTGGTAAGTCACAGAAAACTGCCCTTAATGCCTTTCCTGAAACATATTACAGTTGCACAACTTGCTATGAGCAGATCAGATCATCTCTAAAACATTCCATAATGTTGAAATAGGTATAGACAGTTTTGATCAGTACAGTCACTCACAGATAGATAAACTAGCATCGTAACTTTGCAAAAAGAAGAATGCATGTATTTTGCATTAGTGCTGGGTTTCTCAAACTCTTATCATTGATGATCAGTAGGGCAATCAGCATTATTTCATGGACCTTTATGAATTTATCAAATTACAAGTTAATTATTAAGCTGAAGGCCTTATTTAGCTAATATTCACTGTACACTGTAGTGGGAACTACAGTTGCTCACATGTCCTTTTCTTTTAGGGCTGATCCTCAAGAAGCTTTTGCACACTGGGAACTCTCTGAAGGTACTGCTCTAATTCATTGGTAACTCTGTATCAATCTGTTTTTCAAAGACCTTATATTTTAATTCTCCTCTCCTCCTAAGGCAATATTTATAACCTCCTCATCTCTTGTTAATTTTATTCAACGAGTTCAGTAGGTATACTTGCATGTCTTTATTAACCCCTTAATGCCGATCATCGCGAATTCGCATCATACCCGCTTGCATTCAGACTGCAGCTGAGATAGCATCAGCTTGAAAACAAAAGCACAAATAATTAATTGTTTTTATATAATTGTAAATAAATTCAGGCATCAAGGGGGTAATATTAGAGAAAGGACTGCATGATAAAATCAACACATTTTTATCTGCTGATAAGGGCTTTAAAATTAATTGCTATTTTTGCCTAAAATCATCATTTCTGCTGACATAACAGGGCGATAAGATAACACTTTAGTTGTGCATGCACAGTATGACGCCTTAAGTAAGTAATTTTGTTCTTCTGCCCAGTGAATTTTGAAATTTTTAATATTATGTGCTATGATAATAAGAGCATGCTAAATAATATGTTACTTCCACTACAGGAGAGAACTGTAGTTCTCTGCAAGGACGCAGGAAAATATTTGCATATGTTGGCATTAGTAACTAACCCAAATAAGTTTGAAAATAGTTTCAAAATCATACAATTGGTATGATTGCTGATTGTGACTTAGACAATAGTTAGTCTCTATTACTAAATTTTACATTGTGTGTTCATTTTTTCACTTTGTGGGGATTTTTTTGTTGTTGTTGTTGTATGAGAGTGTATTTAGTGAAACAACACTTACATCAAAATTGTTGGTTAATTATAGTTACATTACCCACACTAATACATAGCAAAATATAGCTTTAAAATTTTACCTGAGTAGTCAAATTGTGGTTGTAACCCAAAGTTAGCTAATTTTATCATTCATACAAGTTGACTGCTGCATTCTTCATCTTAATGACACAATTATTAAGAAATTAAGTCTTAAATTGGGGAGGAAAAAAAAGTACTCATCAAGGTTTCTCTTCTCACTTGTTTGTCCCAACTGTAGATCCGTCGTGAAGGCGTTCGCTTGTTCTTGCTGTGGATGCAGGCATTACAGAATAATGCAGAGCGTGAGCAGCTCTGTATGTTTGCCTGTTTGATTCCTGGTTTCCCAGCTCCACTCTGCCACGGGACCCCACGTACCTTGGACACTCTGATCAACCCACCTCTGAGTTTAACGGAGAGTTAGTAGAACACACACACAGACACAAGCAATGTAGTTGAAGACCAGATAAAATATTTTGGATATGATTTGGAATCTCGTAGTGGTTTTACAATGTGTATGAATTTACACAATGAAATGTAATTTACTGTGATATAAACATTAACGTCTCCCTGAATTTCACCCTTCCAGCTCAGGTTACTCCAGAAGAAATAACTCCATTGGTCCCTCCCCAGTCAGGTGACAAGAACCAGGAAGACCTCACTGCTTACTTTTTAGAGGCTCTTCTCAAATACATGGTAAACCAGGTATTATCATAATTTCCTACTAACGCAGCTAACACAACATGACTACACTTTTCAAAAGTTGTGGCGCATCACTAATGCCACTAATGCTAAACTTATGGTAGAAATGTTTTAGTATATACTTTAAAATGTGATGGTAGAATTGTTCATTTAAACTCTTCCTGACATCACTGACTTTTTCTGTTAAAAGTCTTCTTGCTACTTTCACATATTCACTGATAACGTTCTCATATTTAACAAAAAAGCTCTTCTCTGCTCGACACTATTTTGTGTACAATGCTCTCTTTGTAACACAGGCTTGTTTGTGCGTTTGTGCGGGTGTGTGTGTGTGTGTGTGTGTGTGTGTGTGTGTGTGTGTGTGTGTGTTCACCAGGCCAAATCTCTTGAGTGGCGTTGTAAAGAGAACCATGAACGTGGCTTCAGCTTCCTCTTTGGTCACTTCAGGAAGTTTTACCTTCCTCAAATCTTTCCCAACTTTGCCATGGAAACCAGCCTCTACAGCCCAATACTAGGTTAGTTGCATACAGTATTTAGTAGTAGTAGCTACTAGAGATTATCTAAATCCATGAGCTCACTGAAAGGCATTGCGAAGTAATGTTCTATTAGTGTAACTGCATGAATGAAAGATTTTGCTTTGTCTCTGTAGATGTACCTCCGATGCGTCCTAAGCCCTACTACAGCGTGGTGCGTAGGGAGCAAGATAGTAGTGAAACATTGTACTGCACCAAGGAGAGCTTCCTTCAGGCCCGAGTCATCTTCATCCGCTGGCTGGTGTCCTTCTGGCTTGAGCCGCGACCCATCACACAGACTCACATCCCAGGAACAGAGGGAGAAAACGTTCCTAAGAACATACAGGTGACCCACAGACACACAAAAAAGTAATATAAGATTAATTGATTATCCAAGTATTTATGTATCAATTTTCTGCCAATCCACTCATTGATTAATCATCTAGTTGGAGCTGTATGTCATCATCTCCTGTTGACTATCCTGAGAAAAAGCTTCATGTAGTAAATGCAATTATAATGGATTGATATGATAGTAGTTTAAAGGGATATTAAATAATATGAAAATATTACACAGCACCAGTCTTTTGCACAACTGAAAACACAACATGTTAATCAGGAACTTTACACAAATTTTACATGGAAATTATTTTTCGAAATAGTATTCCTTCCTTCCTTGTTCACCACCAGCGAGCTGCAGCTGGACTGGCAGCTCGCTCTGCAGGCAGCTCAGATGACAGCGGTGCAGGTGGGATTCGGTCTGACAGCCACCTGGAAGGCAGTGGCTGCTCATCTGGATCTGGTGGAGGCAGTATGGTGATGTCTGGGTGTACAGGGGCTTCAGGTGAGCCTGAACAAAGCCACTCCAACACTTCCACATTGACAGAGAGGGAGCCAAGCTCCTCCTCGCTCTGTTCCATGGATGAAGAGCAGCTGACGGACATGGAGGTGGTGAGGAGAGTACTGACCAGCTCTAGAACCAACGTCAACTTCATCACTGAGATCTTTAGACAGGTGAAAGAGCTTTTTTTTTTTTTTTTTGTTAAAAAACAGGCTTTCTTTTTCGTATTTGTAAAGTGTTCATATTTTTGTTGATCTCTACCCATGTAGGCGTTTCTTCTTCCAATGTGCGAAGCTGCAGCGATGCGGAAAGTGGTCCGTGTTTACCAGGAGTGGATCTCTATGGAGGATAAGCCGGTCTTTATGAAGGAGCCAGAGGAGTGCTCCTATCCCATAGCAACAGGAGGCAGTCTGGATTCAGGCTCTCAGCTCGGAGAAAAAGAGGATGAGGTGAGAACATTCCTGAAATCAGTCATCTAAGTCCTTAGATGATTCAAAATAAAGTAGGGCATGTGACCAGATCATTAAGGGAATTAGTATTTAAATTAAGATGATCTGACCAGCCCATTTCTGTCTATAATCAAACTGTGTCAACAAATATTTAACAGTTTTTGACAGATGGTTTAATTGTCCAAGTTTATTAGTAAAAAAATATAAATAATAATTGAATAAGTTTCAGGCTACTTTTTAAGACAACATTTGCATTTACCTGTATATTTTACATAAATGTACTTAACTTAAATTTTCTCTGTGTGTTTTTGCTTTTCACCAGGGAATTAACAAAGCAATTGACCATGAACTGTTGGAGTACAGCGTTCATGCTGGGGTTCAGACTACTTTACAGGTATGATCCTCATCGATAACTAAGATTGAATCTGTCTCCATTTAATACGTACACATAAAACATCTGTTATTGTAACTGCTCTTACTTTACCTTATAGTAACATCTTTTAGAAATAAATTGTGGACCTGTTTTACATTCCCTCTGCTTGTCTACCTTTCAGGTATTCATAACCCACTCCTCTAATGTTTTCCTCTTGGAGCCAGCCAATGACATCAAGATCCTTTTGGAGGAGCATGTAGACATGTGCAAGAGAGTCCTAAACATTTACCGGAGCCTTGTTATGCATGAGAGCATGGACCAGAAAACATGGTAAAAGGAAAAACAATCTGTGGAAGCACCAGATACACTATAAATCCCATTTGTTTCTGTGGCCGTACATTTACTTGTTTTGTGATGTATGTATTTGTAGGGAGCAAATCTTACTGGTTCTGCTGAGGGTGACAGAGTCAGTGATGAAAAGACCTCCATCCATTATGCCCCAGGGCAAAAAGAACTACACACTGTCAGGCCGACTGGCTGGACCTAACTATGCATTTAAAAACTTAAAAATTACAGCATTAAAATTCTTACAATGGCACATATTCCTCATGTCATTATGTTTTAAGATTTTTCATTTGATAAGTTTAACTGCTGAACAGTGGATGTCTTTCACTGTAAAGGCCACTGCTGTATATGTGGCCTGGAACCAATTGTGTGTACCAAATATTGGACCATGATTGTCTTCCAAACTACTCTGATTTAAAAATCATGCTCATAGACCCATATGGACCTATAGGCCTCTTAAAATCAGACCTTTCATTGAGCACAGAGAAAATTTACAATTTCAGTAGATGAATATGAAACGGTTAGACTCTGCACGTACATAACATACACAAATTATACAAAATAAAGTTCAAATATCCATCTAGAAGGAAAAATAGAAAACACATTTTTGGATAGAGTGGGAGTTTCAAATATAAGTTCCACAAATACGGATATAATAAAAATCTGTCTTTTGTAATGATGGATAAAAAAGATAAAGAGAAAGGAGTATTTAAGTATGATCTCAGTCTTCAACTCTCATCTGCCTTCATCCCTTCAATTCATAATAGTGTGAAACAATAATATGGTCTGCTTGGTTTAGTTTATCCAAAGTTATTTTCTAAATACCATAATGAAAGCCTAGGCTTTTCCCATTTCACTAGCATTTACTTCTGATGACTAGAGAGCTGGACAACTTTTTCTATTTCAACGCTTTGTGATACCATTACCCTCTGCCTGTACAGACACTCATCGTAGCCTGGATTAAGGGAAACTTAAATGTGTACATCAGCAGAGAATTGTGGGATGACCTCCTTTCTGTCCTTTCCTCTCTTACTTGCTGGGATGAACTGGTAACTGAGTGGTCTCTCACCATGGAGACCCTTACCAAGGTAATTGAAGTTATTCTGATCACAATACTGCCCATACATCATTTCTAAAATGTGTTCCTTTAGTCTTTTTTTTGGGAGGGGGGGTGGTGGTATTTTCTGATATTTTTAACATGTAAACCAATACCGGTGTATCAGTCAGCTTTACTCAGGGACTAATTTTCTCTTAATATAAGTTTTTGTGTGTGTGTTCTAAGCATTTGCATTTTTATTTATTTTTTTTGCATCAGGTTAAAATTTTCACTGAACATCCAAAAAACACCTCTAGAATTATTTGCAACATGTATTCATGCAAATTGATTTAGATTACATGATTACAAATATTTCAAGGTAAAGAGTCTTTTAGTTAAAATTAAGAATATATATCTCCAGTAGAAGGTTTTTTGGTCCTGCAATAAAGAGGGCCACAAATTCTGCTAGATATTGTTTCAAAACCGAAACCTCCACTTTTTAAGATTTTATTTTGTGCTTTAATTTCTTTTAAATGTTTTTAGTACAAAGTCTCCATATCCGTTGCATCACTTCATAATTTAAATTTTAGAAAGAAAAATTGTTTATACATTTCATTTGCTGTAATATTACATTCAGTGGTTTTATTATGCAGAGATATGTTGGCTTTGTGTTGAATCATGTGTTCTATATTTGGCACTGTTGAGCAAGTTTTTCATAAATTTGGAATTTACAACTTGTGATGACTTGGGATTCACAAATTTAGTTCCACGACCCAATACATTTTTACTGTATTATGCCTTAATTTCAGTCTACTTGATTTAGTTTCTGACATCATCAGACATAAACCATTCTTCCATGATGGAATATGGTACGGAAGACCATTTCAATAAAATGTCTCGTGTTCTAATTCAGAGTCGTTAAAAAAAATATATATATGAGCGTGTTAAAGTAGTGTCTCTGTCTTGCTGTCTTAGGTGTTGGCCAGAAACCTGTACAATGTTGATCTGAATGAGCTGCCCTTGGATAAACTGAGTGAGCAAAAACAGAAGAAGCATAAAGGGAAAGGTTTGTCTCTTACAAACTTGCACAACTCTTCAAGCATGTCTGTCATCCTGAACTTATTATATTTATTATAATTACAATCTACACAACATCTTCTTAGTTTTTAGTTTCTCATGCAACATGCTAAAATTTAAAAAGCCTATGTTTTCTCTAACTTTAGCACTAAGTAGTTGACCACAAGGAAATTGAATATATACAGTCAGGTCAAGAAGTACCTGGACAGTAAGAACATTTTTATCATTTTGCCTCTGTACACTACCGATGGAGGCAGTGTTAAGGCATGGGCATGTATGGCTGCCTATGGAATGGGCTCACTGCTGTTTATTGAAGGTGTGAAATAGCAAGATGAATTCTGAGGTGTATAGGGCTATACTCTCTGCTCAGTAGCTATGTTTACATGTGCAAAACTTCTTAATCAGATTAAAAATTTGAGGGATTGGAAATTCCGAATCTGCTGTTTATATGGATGCTTAATCAAATACTCTGATCATGACGTGCGAATACATTCACCAAGCTTTAATCAGAATAACCGCATTTTAACATGCGCAGATTTGTCTAATTTCACTAAAGTAACCGCAGAAGAAGTTGTACTTCTGCCTGAGCTGTAAACAAATGCCGATGTGGCTACACTTTGCACTTTTGTGCTTTTCCCTGCAGTTTAAACTCTGCACTCTTTAAAGAATGGACCTGCGCGGGTTCTGAAAGCCCTGCTTTGTTTCTACTGTTCTCCATGATTAAGCTACGGGCTCAGCAATGCATAATGCGCCTGTGCTACAGGAGGAGAGAGCGGGAGGACATGACCGGCACACATGAGAAGTGAGGGTAATTTTACCCAAACAGGAATTCGCAATCAGAATAAGTATTTACATGGACACGGTTCGGAATAAGGATCGGCATAAACCACCCCTGTCATTCGGAGTACGATTTCTTTCTGAATGAGACGGATCGGATCAGAATCTTCCAATTGACGTGTTAACATGAAGCATTTTTATTCCGATCAGCCCTTTATTCCGAATATTTGTGTCCATGTAAACATGGCTAGTGTCAGCCAAATATTACAAAACTGATCAATGTCAGTGCTTCACAGTGCGGATGTAGAATAACACTAAACTTACTGCAAAAGCAGTAAGTTTAGTGTAAAGAAATTGAATATTATTAAATGGCTAAATAAGTCACCTGATCTCAAACCAATAGAGCAGCTTCTCAGTTACTGATGCAAAACTGAAGGCAGAGAGACCCACAAACAAGCAAAAACTAAAGGTGGTGGGAGTGAAGGCCTGGCAAAGCTTCTACAGGGAGGAAATTCAGAATTTGGTGATGTCCATGGGCTCCATACTTCAGTCAGTCATTCACTGCAATAGATTTTCATCTAAATATTGAAACTACATTTTTATATTTGTCCAAATATTTTTAAGCCCCTGAAAATCGAGGTACTAAAATTGCTGTAATTCCTGAATACTAAATGCCATATTTTTGTGAAAAACCTCTTAAATTAAAGCTGAAAGTCTGCAGTTCGATCACATCTTGATTGTTTTGTGTCAAATCATTGGTGATGCTGTAAGGAGGCAAAATGAGAGAAACTGTGTCATTGTCCAGATTCTTCTGGACCTAACTGTATGTTAGTTGGACAAAATAAGAAAATAGGCATTTGCACTTAAACATTAAGTGCAAATTATCCATAAATATGAAATGCAGACAACATGAATGTAAGAAAAGGTGGAATATTTAAAAAATAAAGAATGAATATGAAATAATAAATAATAATCATGTCTTGAACTATAACTTTTGCTTACACATGGTATCAGTGTACCGTGATGGATAGAAGTCACTTAGGACTCTGTAAAAAGTGGATTTTGTGTGCTAATCCAATCCCTCTGCACTAGGCATAGGTTCAGAAGGCCAGCGACAGATTGTGGACCGTTCCTTTTCTAAAGGATGGAGCAGAGACCAACCGGGCCAGGCAGCAGCCATGAGACAACGTAGTGCCACCACCGCTGGCTCCCCAGGCATTGAAAAGGCCAGAAGTATTGTCCGCCAGAAGACTGTAGGTCAGTATCCCTCCTTTTTGACCACTTCCCTCCTCCCGTGTATGTTTATGAAATACAAGTTTAAAGGACAGAAAACTTTACTATTATTGATGTTCATAGCAAGAAACTCACAGTCATTGTGTGTGTGTGTGTGTGTGTTGATGAATGCAGTTAGAATAAATCATTGTGTTGTCAGTCCTCAGAACATTCAGGTATTTCCTCTTTCTTTTCAAGTCAATTTTATATGTATTGACTTCTCCTGTGACGTATGCTTATTGACATTGCTTTTCCATGTAGAGTCTAGTTCAGGGGTGGGCAAAGGTTTTGACTCGCTGGCCACAATGGTTCCTAAAATTTGACAGGTGTCTGGGCCAGGATCAGATAGATGGAGTGTTTGTGTGAACTAAGATAAATGACATTTAAAAGCCATACATACGTGATTTTAGCCTTTAACAGATAGAAGGGCATGAATATACAAGGCTTATTGTACATTTTTTTTCCATAACACACTAGAGAAACTCACTGATTTCAGTGGGAACAGTGTTGTTGGTGTCCTTTTTTAGCCAGTGCATCCAAGTCTGGAGTTAGTTTTGTTGTGGCAATTCTCAGGACAGATCTGAGGTGTTGGTCAGTTAACTTAGATCTGTGACGAGCTTTGTTGATTTTCATGACGCTGAACGTCTGCTCACACACGTAAATCGAGCCAAACAACACAAGCATCTTCTATGCTGTCCTTTGGAGATTTGGAAAGGTAGCTTGGTTAAGTGAAGCATAAACGTCATTCAATTTCACAGAGTTGAAATACTTTGTTGTCCTCTCCTTATTACACATTAGGCACTCACTGTCCACTTTTCTTTTCTTAGGTCCGCTCATTTTTACTGCAAGATTCGACGTTCTAACGGTAAAGCGAAAAAGTGAAGTAGAGAGTAATACAACTCACGCATAGAGTTTGCCATCTATTGGGAAAATACAAAAATTGCAGGGAAAAGGCAAAATGACTTAGGTCTAATGAAAATATAAATTAATAATATAATTTGGACAAGTTCGGTGGGCCAGATTAAAAAGCCTAACAGGCCGTCGTTTGCCCATGCCTGGTCTAGTTTATGTAAGGTCTTCAGCTGTAGCCATTGGTGTGAAAGAAATGGTCATAACCCCACAGTGTACTGAATAAGGATGGGCATCGAAACCTGGTATTAAATAGGCTCCATGGCAAAATTTAGAAAGAGGGTATAGTATATAGATCTGACTTTATCAGCTGTATTAACAGTATCAGACAGATGGCATTTGTCAATGCATTTTCATTATTCCCAATCCTGAACAGACATATTTGTGGCTGAGACTGTCTTAAGCAGGGTGAGGGGCAAGGCGAACTCTTACTGTTTTCCTCCCTGTCTGTCTCTATGACTATGCTTGGTGAGAATTCAGGAAATCAGTGCTCATTGCCTGAAGTGCAACAAGTGTTTTGCCTGTAATGGCAGGATCATGTGCAATATTTCAAAACTCTAACAAATGTGTATTGCATACAGATGAAGAAATGAAGTTTTTGACTGCCTCCCTCATACTTCCACTTCCATTTCCCCATCCACCTCATGTATGTTATGCCTGCATAAGCCCATGCAGAATTACTTAAAATTATACAAA
>KV751346.1:11723595-11737226 GCA_001698575.1 Mola mola
TCCTCTCTCACTTCATTTACTTTTTGTCTTCTTTCCATTTGTTTATACGTTGCCTCTACTTTATAAATAATTTCTATTTGATTCAATCTTCTCTTTCTACACATCTTCAATTTGTACCTGGAGTGCCAGATTTTTTCATATAAACAAATGTCTGTTACCTGCAAGCCCTTGACAAAAGACCTTTGCAGTATACCAGACTTTTTACATGCTTACAGACTTCCTACGCTAGCAAAGTGTTTAGGGAAAGGTTTGTTTCCCAGAGAGCAAGCAAGAAGCAGTTGTAATTACAACTACAGACTAGAGCAACTAGATTTAAATGTTGGAGCCTAGCATCATAAACATATCAACAGTATTGACACAAAGTTCCACACTGCTGGTTTAACTTGTTCATTTTTGTCTTTGCTCTCTAATTTTCTAAAATATTACATGTTTTTTTATTCCTTTAACTTTTTCATCTTCATCTTTATAGCCACCATTCACCTCACTAGGTACTGCAATAAAACTTCATTTTCTCCCCTGGCTTCCTTTCATTGCCTTCTTTTCTTTCCTTTTCTAACACTCTGTCCACCTTATTCTGTCTGTCTTCTATCTGTTCTTCCCACATCTTCAGCCCTGCGTAGCTGTTCCACGGGGGACTCTCTGCTGTCCTCAGCCTTTATCCGCAGTGCTAAGAGTGCTCCTGCTCTGGCTCCGCCTCCTCCTGTCCTCCTCCACCACCATCACCCTTTACTACCCCCCCTTGCCGACCAGCTGGCAGGTACACACTCTTTGCACTGCCTGCTTGCCCGCCTGCTTCTCTGCCTGTTGACTTTACTTGTGGTCTTAGGTCAGACTGGAACTTTGTGTTTTTTTTCTTGTCTCTGTCATTGAAGTTATTTGGTGACCCTTTTGTCATTACTCAAGCAAGATTTGAGTAATGGCCCTTCTGTTTTTGACCTGTAACAGGAATGATCAGTGCCATTTTGAGAAATGCGTGAATGTCAGAGATGACTCATTTTGCTGCTAAAGCTGAGCAATAATCTGTTCAGCACTGACATTTGCATGTGACAAATTGGTGATCATTTTTATTTTTTATTTTTTTGAATGTAGCAAAGATTTCAGTTACTTTTCTAAGTTTGCCTGTTGTCCTGGTTTTATCTTTAACTTATATCCCCCACAGCCTTCCAAAGTTGTTTAAACATTAATTGCTATATTCAAATTTTGCTGAGTGACTGAATAAACTATTATCTGGACAGTTTCAAAGAATGTAATTTGGACTGTTCTACAAACTCATGATGGTGTAACATGAAGCTAAATTGAGATGGCTTGTGTGTACCTGCTCCTGTTGTTTACATGTCTGTATGAAATTTGACCTGCCTGTTTTCCCATCTGTAACCTGCATACATGCATGTCCATCTGTCACGTTTCTTCCTGCATTATTTTGACTTTTTTGTTTTTTCTGCAGTCTTCTCATTGATCTTCCAATCACTGAAGTCATATACTATACATATACAATGGTGATGATTTTAATTTATCATAGATTCATATAGACATTGTTTTTGTTTTTTTTGTGTGTTTACTTTGGGTATACTTGTTTTTCGTAGACTTTTGGTAGATAATCACAGCTCTATAAGAGTCTTTTTTTTGCTGTTTGACATCCTAATGTCTGGCAATGATAATTGCGAGATGGACAAATCAGAAGAAATTGTAACTACAATAAAAAAAAATTTTTTATACAATTAAAAAGATATGATTAAAGGTGACATTTATGGGCTTTTCGTTATGACTTTGTGAAGTTACATAATTGTTGCTATGTAGCTGCAAGTCAGATGTGAGCTGGATGATCTCACTCCTATAATTTGCAAACATAGATAAAGCAGACATGTTTTTTGATTTGGGTTATGCTGTATATGTATATTTTTGATTTGTAGAGTTTGGTGGTTGATGAAGTCATAAACAAATATCTAAAGCACTATGAAGCCTCTTTTTATTTATATATATATATTTTTCTCATTATTGATCGTGCACTGATTTTGACTTTAGGCAAAGGAAGTCATTCAGGGTTTAACAAATAGATAGCCAGGAGTTAATCAACTTCTATTTTTTACATAAAGGCATAATGATCTCAACTTGATGATTAAACATAGGATGTCCACTGATTGGAGTGCTTTAGTACATGCTTCTTTACAAGCAGAAAAATTAATAAATAATACAGTAATATCATTGTTTCATTGCTGTTTGTTTACATGTATGCATTCCCGTGAACCCCTTTACTAACTTCACTTCCTTCATTCTAATTACCAGACCTCGAGGACCCTCCCATCACACTGACATCACGCACCTCTCGGATGCGCCACTCCTCCCAGAGCGATGAAACCCCTCCAGTTTCTTGTTCTGAGGTCTTCCAGGGAGGGGCTTGTGACCTGGATGCCCCAGCCACATCATCCCTCGCTAGAAGCAGCAGTGCATCTGACATCATGGAGCCCTTCATCGCTGAGCAAGCCAAAGGTGAAGACCCACAGAGGGATCCTGCGTCAATCCCTATCCCCCTTCAAAACCCCACTACTTCTTTCTTACTTGCAGCCGACACTCACGCAGCTCAAGCACTCCCACACACCCCTACCTCACCCTCCCCCACCCCTTACGCCTTCTCTAACGGTGGTGTTTTCTCATCCTCAGAGGGGCAAGATGATGGTAATGTTTATGATCAGTTCTGGCTCCAGATTGGTTCTCGAAGCAAAGGTTCTAGTTCTGATTGGGTAAGCGACTGGGATTCTGCCTTCACCTGTTCATCTGAAAAGGAAATTGAAGTGGTTGAGGGTGAAGAAAGTGAAATTGGGGCTGGGGTAGAGGAAGATGATTTGTTCTCCTCTATTAGGGACTACCTTGCTCAGAAAGGAAGTGAGTGGAAGGGAGATGCTGGAGAGAAAGATAGTTCTGGTCATATAACAGATAGTGTTGTAACTTTACCGGTACCTGTGCAAACAGGAGCAGCAAGAACAGAAATAGACAACACAGGGCAGGTAGGAGAGACAAGACAGGTGGTGATGGAAGACAGGCAAACTTTTAAACAGGGTAGACAGGTAAGTAAATCTGTGAGACATAGCAGTGTGGATTCCGCAGAGGAGAACGGAGGAGAACAGCGGAGCATTTATGAGTGCCTGGAGCTGCAGTGTCAATGGCCGTCACCCAATACTAGAGGGAGTGCAAGCTTAGAAAGGCCCACTGGGGAGAAAAAGGGAGGAGCAAAAATAGGAATGGAAGCAGGATGGGAAGGGAAATGTAATGTGTGGAGGGAAAAAGGAGAACAGCAACAGGATAATAAAGATGGGACCAGTATCATCAGACAAGACACAAACGCAGTAGAATCTAGCACTGAGTCAAATCAAACGCTCCAAACCTCAGAGACCACTAAGTCTAAAACGTCCCGCAGTAGCACCAAGAAGAGCCATTCTGGGGGAATTCATGTCAGCTTCCGTCCTTCAACTGAATCGGTCCAGTTCCATAATCCCCTTGACAGTAAAGAGGCCCACTGGAAAGCCAGGCTGCGGCGCCTTAGTCACTTCCACACACACAGCCACTCAGCAGGAGAGAGGCTTGGGTCCGGAGCTGGGGCAGGGTCAGGTGCAAAGCTAGGAGCAGGGGGCGCAGGTAAGTTTGGCTCCATAGCAGGGATTAGCCATAGAGGAGGGACACATGAGAAGCTGGCAACTGGGACTGTTACAGATAACAATGGGTTGGGGAATACAGCAGGAGGTGTGGAAAATAGAGCTGGGACTGGAGGGGATAAGGACAAGCAACACCCTGGATCCTGTGTGGGGGCCAGCCTGGGTCCTGAGGCTCACTCAGAAGTGTCATCAAGTTCAGGTTTATCTGGTGGATCAGTAGCAGGGGTGCGAGGCCGACTAGGACGTTCCGCTTTGCGATCTCGAGCCTCCCGTTCACGCTCCCAGGAGCCTGGCAGCTCTGCCTCACGACACCAACAGGGGGCTCTACTTGGTGGTGTCTACAAGACTGTGGTACATGCTCTGTCCTCAAAACCCCGGCCTCGAGGTCAGGGGTCATCCCAAGGCTCTTCGCCACAGAGACAGAGCCGCCCCGCCATGGGTGATGCATCGTTAAGGGACCTCTACTCCCACGTCCTGGGCTACTTTGGGCGAAAGACGACTACGGCAGGTGAGGATCGGAAAGAACGAAGTGCTCACAACAGGACACAACAGATACAGAAACAACTGGAGAGAAAGAAACGCACCAACAGACAAACACCAACAACTGTCTTTTCCTTTTTGGCTGTTTTAAAATAGTTTGTTTTGATGGAATGATATTGTTTTGGCTGACACTCATCATCTTGCTGCTGGACTAAAATTCAAACTCCCTGTTGATGCATTTCCTCTTGAACGTAGCCCCCTCCTCCAGCCTGGTTCCCCCATACCTTCCTACCTGTTCCTTTTACCTCAGAAGCCCTCTCTCTCTTCTCTTCCTGTCCTCTTTCTTCTACGAGTCTTTGGGATTTTAACCTCCTCCTCCCTCTTCTCCACCTCCTCCCCCCTCTCCTTGATGTTGCATGCGGCATCCTTGTGCCTCCTTTGCCTCCTGCCTGGACTCAGGAGCCTCTTCTGGACCCCGCAATCTGTCTGTGGAAGATAAAAGACAATGAAATGAACAAAGACTTGGTTGTATCTCACAGAAAGCTCCCAAATATTTGTGTTATTGACCATCAGAGCCTTGTTACATTTAAACTTACATTGATGGAGAAATGAAAGTTTATTAAGTATTTTAGAAAAGCAAGCCCTGCTTGCTCCATTCATATATGAAATATTGCTGTAGTTCATTGGTAGACCACTAGAATGCAGCATAGTACCTGATGTTGATGATCTTACTCAATCCACATGCTTTGCTTGCCAACTAAAGTCAGCTGGCGCCTCCTTACCATTCATGCATTTGGATCGTCTACTTTTGTGACCAGTGTGTGGACACTGCTATATATGAGAATGCACTAGAGGCTAGAATTATTTGGACATAATAGTAACATGTTATTTTTTTTAGGCTATAACAACCTTGACAGCAGCCGTACTTTTACAGTTAATATAGTCAAGCTCCAATCATCTGGTATTACATGCAGACCAAAAACAAATATTATGTGCTGTGTCAGGTTGGCTGTTAAGCTGTGTGCTGAAATACAAAATCTTTACGACTGCTGGTTATGCATTATCCTGCTCTATAAACACGGGGAGCTTGATCATACAAAATATTCTAGGGCAAAAATTTTGCATGTATATGCTAATCCAAGTAGAACAAGCTTAAAAACCCATTTTGAGACTGCACCCTGAAAAAAAGCCATGTACCCAATTCTCATCCAAGTGATGAATGAATAAACATAGCTTTGGTCATTTTTCCAATGGTGTAGCCTCTGTTATATGCTGTGCTGCTCACCCCTAATATTGCATTAATGTACATACACACATAAACTGTGAACTAAATCAAGAGTGAGATTGTTAAAATCTGTAAATGATCTGTGTCATTTCTGTCATCTAAATGTAGGCAAAGTGAAAATTTCCGTTTATTATTCAAAATCTCTGAGCTTAGTTGATCAAAGTCCTGGTATTGGTTTGTCAATGTAACCAGGCTCTGTCAGCTCTATAAGCCACAGGTTCCGGGGGTAAATATTAGTTTCTTAATACTGTGGGCAGCATATTCTGATATCTAATTTAGGATTGATGAATTCTGTCTGCTCTCAGAGTGGACAAACTCACACCCTCCGCTGTCATTGATGCCAAACTAACAGTAACATAACTGCACTAATGTAGGCTTCTGATGTGCTGACTGTTTGGAACTAAAATTGATATTCTCGCTCATTCTCTATGCATGGTGTAAATTAACTCCAGCATTGCTTGTCTGGTGGATTTGCCTGCTTTGTTGTGGCTTTTTTTTTTTTTTTTTTTAAACAACCAGTCTTTTCCTGACTATAGTCTACAGTACATACACATCAGGACTGTTACAGCTCAGAGTATCTGAACACTTAACTATCAGTAATTTATTTAATTTATTTAAATACAGGAAATGAAACAGGCAAAATTTAAAGCAAGTAATACATCCAAATAGACAGTACATAGATTGAACAAATAAAATATTGAAATACTAATTTAATGGACTCAGTCCAGATTGGATATAATATTACAAACTCCTTAAAGTTTTTACTCAATTTATGTGGGTATGGATTTGTCATCATTGTGTGTTTATTCATTTGCTTGTCCATATATCTGTCAACTTCCCACCTGTCTTTGTGCACATATCTGTGTGTGCATGTGTGGATGATCTCTCGTTCTTCATCCTATATCATCTTCTAGTCAACAAAGAGGAAGTGGTCCAGAAGGCACGTCCAGTCTCCAGTGACGTAGGTAATGCCAACCCCAACTTCTCTGACCTCATGGATGAGTTTATCCAGGAGCGACTACGGGCCAAAGGAACAGCGGTGAGTTCAATACATCAAAGCTGATTCAAGGTCAAATTTTTGGAGTCCCAACAAAACAGACAATCTGAAACTGCCTTCTTCTTGACACACAGGGCCGTCGTGGCAGCAGCCCGGGAAGTCTGGATGTTCCAAAGGATCTTCCAGAACTTCTAGAGGCAGGGCAGAGTCCTGGGTCCCGACCTTCAGATGATCTCCGTCCTATTGATGATCCGGGAGTTCCCTCTGAATGGACTTCACCTGCAAGTGCCAGCAGCTCTGATGTTCTCAGCTCAGACAGCCAGTCAGACTCCTTTAATGCCTTTCAATATTCCACCTGCAAGTTTGACAGTAAGGAACAACTAATGTATACACGCTGAAGCACTGCTGCAGAATTTTTGACACATTTTTATTTAGAGATTTTCATAATTTGGCTTATCCGTTTCAATCTGCTTTTGTAATGTTTTAAATACTGTGACTAACTATCCTGATAACTATATATCATCATGTTTTCATAGATTTTACCTTCAGTTCAGAAGCATGTGGAGGAGGAGCTGTATCTGGAGGAGGAGGGGGAGGTCGAGGCAGATCACTGGACCAGGACAGTCTGGGAGGGAGCGTGGCCTGTGAAGAACATGAAGTAGCCAGTTTGACAACACTTCATCTCGACTCCGAGACCAGCAGCCTCAGCCACACTGTCACTGTTACTGGTAATCTACATAATATAAAGATTGTTTCAGCTTGTGTTCAGTCAGTCTTAATAGTGTAGTATTCATGTGTACCTCACATATAATTTTATTATGTATTAATATGCCAGTTTTTCTGCTTAGCAAATATAATGCTAATTTGTTCATAGATTTTCATATACCATTTGTACCCATCTAAACATGATCTTCTGCATACATGTTATGTAAACAGTCATTTTATCATTTATTATTTGTCTACTGTAATGTAACGTGCATCTCAAAGCATCTTAGAGAAATCACATTTAGTCAATAGGCTTTTGAATCTTTTCCTGGTATGCGGTGAAACTTGACACAGTTTGGCTGCATAACATTGATTAGCAAGCAACATTTGTAAAATGTATTTTTCTTAACTTCCTGTCATCTATACATTATATTTCATTGTCCAGGTTCTGAAAGTGTATCTCCCATGCATTCCCTTGGGGCCTCTCGCTCCCAGACGCCCTCCCCCGCCACATTGACAGCAGAGCACACTGATCACCCACACTCCCACTCACACACACACCTTCAGCTGGACCAGAAGCTCCACAACTCTGTCCTGCAGACTCCAGATGACCTGGGTAATACTCACACATACACTTGAGCATGTAGTTCCTCCCGCCAGGGACTCAGACAAGAGTTACTGATTGAACAATTGACTGATTCTAGAAACCAGCGAGTTCCCCAGTGAGGACTGCAGCGTGATGGCAGGCGGTTCTCTAACTGGATGGCACGCAGATGTGGCCACAGTAATGTGGCGGAGGATGCTTGGTATCTTGGGGGATGTCAATAGCATCAAAGACCCAGAGATCCATGCTCAAGTGTTTGACTATTTGTGTGAACTGTGGCAAAACCTGGCAAAGGTGTGTACTGACATCCATGATTACTGTGAACTATGAAGCAACACTCTAGAAACTGCGAAAGCTTTTTGTGTTTTTTAAAAAAAAATACTACTTTTCTTTTCAGATAAGAGATAATTTAGGCATTTCTCTGGACAACCAGTCATCTCCTCCTCCCCCAGTTCTGATCCCACCCTTGAGAATCCTCACCCCCTGGCTCTTTAAGGTAGGTGTGAATGAGAGATCAGTATAAGATGTCTATTTGCTGGAGAATTGCAAAGTCCTGGAGTCCTCTACCAGAGGCCTGGGAGCTTGAGGGTCCTGTGCAGTATCTTACCTGTTACTAGGATTGCGCTCTTGTGGACAGAAATCTCAGATGTTTTTCCTGGGATTTGTTGGAGCCACTCTCCCAGCTAGGGGGTTACAGTCCTGAGTGCTCCTGGTACCACTGATGCCTTTACTCCTCTCATCCTTTCCAGCTTCTCTTTCAGCCATTGGTATTTCTCGAGCTTCGCATATTCCTTCTTCTTGATTTTGCTATCACCTGGGTATTTGACATCTACCACTACTGCCTTGTTCTCCTGTTTGTCAACCACCACAATATCCGGTTTATTAGCCACGACCTTCTTATTGCCTGGATCTGGAAGCTCAGTTGTTCTCAATCACCTTTTGAGGTGTTTTCCACTTTCATCTTGGAACCTCCAGCCCATACTCTGCGCAGATGTTCGTGTATAATATGTCAGCCACTTTGTTATGGCGCTCCAAGTATGATGTACCTGCCTGCATCTTGCAACCTGCTGTTATGTGCTTTATTGTCTCAGGGGCATCTTTGCACAGTTTTTGCACCTTGGGTCCTATGGTGCGGTAGACCCTGGCCTCTATCGATATTGTGTTTAAGGACTGTTCTTCTGCGGCCATGATCAGTGCCTCTGTGCTGTCCTTGAGACCAGCCTTCTCCAGCCTCTGATATGTTTTCTCTATCAGCCCCTTCCTCTATCTGCCAGTGGTACATCCCGTGCAGGGGCCTGTCCCTCCATGATGGTGTCTCTTCTTCCTCCTCCTCCTCCTCACTGGGTTTTTGCTGTCTGAGGCATTCAGTTAGCAGGTCATCATTCAGAGCCATCTTCCTGATGTATTCCTGGATTTTTGCTCTGACACTCACTGGTCCTGGCCTCCCCCTTTCCGCTTAGTGTACAGCCTCAGGGTGCTGGACTTGGGTTGAAACCCTCCATACATAGTGTGGAATTTCCTTGTCTTGATATTTCCTCCCTTGGCCAGGTTATTACACCAGCAGGGTATCTGGTGACGGGACGGGAATAGGTTTTGATGGCTCGGATCTTGTTCTGACCATTCTCTTGACTTTTCAGAACTTGCTTTACTCTACAACTGTAGGTATTTGGCTGTGGCTGACTTCCTTTCAGCCTCTTCATGATTTCCATTAGCCTGCGGGATCCCAAAGTATTTGTAGCTGTTCTGAACACCGCGTGTGTTGCCTTCTGTTAGTTCAACCCCTTCAGTTGTGATCATCTTGCCTCTCTTTGATTTTATCCAGCTACACTTCTCTAGCCGAATGACATTTCAATGGAATTTCTGTAGATCTTGGTAATGTGGATCAGTGAGTCGATGTCTCGCTCACTCTTTGATGTCATCCATGTAGAAGAGGTAGCTGATCGTTGTTCCATTTCTGAACTGGTATCTGAGTCCAGTCTGTGATTATCTGGCTGAAGGGGTTTAGTTCGGTGCAGAACAGCAGGGAGGATAGGGCATCTCCTCGGCAATTAATGCTAACTTGGGCATTTGGCTTCCAGAGTAGTCTTCCACAGCCCCATCGAGTTCTTCATGAAGGCTCTTAGTGTCCTGTTGATCTTGTAGAGCTCAAAGCACTCCAGTATCAATGTGTGTGGTATTAAGTCAAAGGCTTTCTTGTAGTCGATCCAAGCTGTGCAGAGGTTGGTCTTCCTGGTCTTGCGATCTCTAACGACTGCCAACCAGTAGCTGGTGTTTGGCTCCTCTGGTGTCACTACCAAGCCCTTTCTGGTCCCTGCTTATGTATTGAGCCACATGCCTACTCATCTTGGCCACAATGATGCCTGACAGGAGCTTCCATGTTGTGCATATATATATACTGTATATATTGCCATAAAGTTACACAAGTCACACAAATGTGTAGCATTTTTATTTATTTTCTTATGCTGAGATGTGTATATAATTGTGTGTGTCTTTTATCTCCAGGCCACCATGCTGACAGAACGTTACAAGCAGGGGAAGCTTCATGCTTACAAGTTGATATGTAGGATCATGAAAAGGCGGCAAGATGTTTCCCCAAACACAGATTTTCTTACACACTTCTACAACATTATGCACCAAGGACTACTGCACCAAGACCAGGTAAAGTGTGTGTGTGAGTGACAATACACAAACATTAAATTGTATTGGTTAAAATGAAAGGTATTTTGTTCCAAAATCTACACTGATAACAATTATTACACCATCTGTATGTCTGTATCTGTATGTATTTATCAAAGCTTTAGGTTAAAGGATGGGATATGGACCTTTGAAGAAATGTACTCTACCTGTTAATGCTATAGCTATCAAAGTGTGTTTAATAATGTGTTGGATTTTTTCTACAGGACATTGTGAACACCATCATAAAGCACTGCAGTCCTAGGTTCTTTAGTATCGGCCTACCTGGAGCCACCATGTTGATCCTGGACTTCATCATTGCAGCTTCTAGAGTCACCGCCTGCTCATCACTCAATGTAAGAAACAGAAAGGGACCCTCATGCCTAATGATATTTGCTCTGGAAAAAATATGTTTCCCGTTTCCTTTTTTCCTCCCTCCACCCACCATCTCCTCCTTTCCAGGCTCCTAGAGTTGAGGCCCAGATTCTGCTGGGATCACTGGTGTGTTTTCCAAACTTGTACGGGGAGCTTCCGGCCCTCCATCCCACCATAGCTGAAGTGGTGCTTACCAAGTTCCCTGACGTCAAGGTGGATGGACTATAGTAGTAATAGTAGTTTGGGTTGATGAGCTAAGACATACTGCTCTGTCCTTGGACAGTATCATTATTGTTTGTGATAGCATGATAGCAAATAAAATAGGAAAATAAGAGAAACAATAAAGATAAATAAATTAAATACTTTTACTATCATCTGCTGACTTTTGTCATAACACTGTCAATATTCAAACCAAGTTTGTCAAATTTGTGTCTCGTCCAGGTCAGTCAAAATTTCCTTCACATTTCTGCTGTCCATAGGGGGTCCACAACCAAACTACAGGGATAATAGCCCATCAGTTATTCTTGAAACAGTTCAGCGCTATGGGAGAAACATTGTTATTGTTGTTATTGCTGCGTAAACCGCTAATGCCATGCCTGGCTGCATCTCAAATCGCTCACCAGTTTCTTTGGATCTATTGAAACTTGTTCTGAATCAGTAAATAGTCATTAACACTGAGTGCAAGTGTGTTAATGTATCTTAGGGTGTGTGTACCTAACACTATAACATGACTGTCTGTCATGACTGTTGCTCATTATCAAATCCCAGGAATTAATAAAATCTGGAAAAAGAATCTTGCTGGTTAATTGCTCAGTTCATTCTGTTCCTTGGTCACACCTGGCGGAAAGGTTAACTGTGTCTTTGCAAAGGATTGTTCAGTACATAAATATTAGTACAGCACAGAGCCAGTGGTTTATGTTCTTTTAAACAAATGAATATGTCTATGCATTATTGTTTAGGAGCATGTGATCAAAACCATCCTGACATCTGCCAGGGATGAACCCTCTGCTCCTGCTAGGTAAGTAGTGTGTGCAACATTTTGTGCCTTTATATACAGTATGTGTGTCCGTGTGTATAACAGCAGCATGTGTTTACAGGTTGCTTACACTGTATTTTCATTTTCTTTTGTTAGGTGTGTTGCTCTATGTAGTCTGGGGATCTGGCTGTGTGAGGAGCTGGCTCACGGGACTCAGCATCCCCAGATTAAAGAAGCTCTCAATGTCATCTGTGTTACTCTGAAGGTTAGTCACAATTCTGCACTCCTTTATAGCACTTTATGTTATATTCAGGCTCTGAAATCCTATTCCGGAACTTCAAACGATGAATTAGCCATGGTCTTACAAATCAAAAAGGGTCATAAGCAAACCCAAATGAATAAATACAATGATCTCATGCTGCCGTTGGCCTTTGCCTGTTCTCAAACTTTGTCCCTGCAGACCATGGTGCTCTCTCTGATTCTAAACCATTAGGATCAGACCAAAACAATGACTCTGTATCAAACAGACTGCCGATTGGCTGCCTGTTACACTGGTAGGGTCTAAACATCTGTTCATTTTCTGTGTGGGTGGTTGATTATGCCTGCTTCAGTTTTAAAACACAAAACATTGATAAAATTAGTTAATGATTAACTAAAATAATAGCGTCAGAAAACGAAACGAAACGAAATAGTAAAATGAATATAAAATGAATAAATGCCACAGTAGTCATTGTACTAATCTGTCCAAATGACAGATAGTATTCACATTGATTGAGTTTGATACCATACAATGACAGAACTTAATTTTCACTCTTAATTATGTATGTTACATGGCTTGGTTGCTGCAATCCAGTGTTTTGTTTCTTTTTGTTTTTTTTAAATCCAATTACCTTTTTCAGACTTTAAAGTGAACATATCTATGTACAGTATGTAAGTGCTATTGTTCATCTAATGCATAGATGTCAAACTCTGGCCAGTGAAGCAATATCAAATGACTACTAGAGCTGGCCCGCCGGTATTATACAGCGCATATACCACTAATACTACAAATCCCAGAATGCTCTGCTGGTGTTTTGGCGCATCAATCCTCTGTTGATAGTAGTCACAGTAGCCTCATGCTACTACCGGTACCGTGTTACGCCTCCCAAAAATGGCAAAAAGAAAGGCAGAAAACAGAAGCTTTCTGGAGAGGTGGGAGGCAGAATATCTGTTTACATATGTAAAAAACAGACCTGTTTGTCTTGTATGTGGAGCCGAAGTGGCTATAACCAAAGAGTACAACATTAGACGACACTTTGAAACGAAACACCATGACAAATACAAGGACCTGGACGTGACTCAAAGGCGCCAGAAAGTAGAGGAGATGAAAAGAAGTTTGGTTTTACAACAGACTATGTTCAAAAAAGCCATATCACAAATTGAGGCTGCTGTAAAGACTAGTTTTATTGTGGCAGCAGAGATCGCAAAACAATCCCGGCAGTTCAATGAGGGAGAATTCGTGAAAAAGTGCATGATGAAAGTTTGTGACCTCGTGTGCCCAGAGAAAAAGCAAGCATTTTCAAATGTGAGCCTGAGCAGAAACACAGAAGCTGATCGCACATGTGATCTTGACACCAACCTATATGACCAGCTGATGGAAAAGGGAAAAGATTTCGTTGCATTCTCCCTTGCTGTGGATGAGAGCACCGACACATCTGATACTTCCCAACTGTCAGTCTTCATCCGTGGAGTGGACTCAAATCTGTGTGTTACGGAGGAACTTTTGGGATTAAAGTCGATGCATGGCACAACCACAGGAAAGGAAATCTTTGAAGACGTTTCCAAATGTGTAACTGAAATGAAGCTGCCGTGGGATAAACTCGTGGGATTAACAACAGATGGTGCGCCAG
>KV751346.1:11776415-11793626 GCA_001698575.1 Mola mola
TTAAAAACTAATTTAATTTGAGATAAAGAAAAGATGCAAGAAGAAGAAGAAGGAAAGTGTACATTTGAGTTTAAGAGTCTCCAATCAATTTTCTTGTCTTCATGTGAACTTTAATACTGATATTGTGTTTAATAGATGTTCGTAACCTGTGTTAGAAAAAAAGTTATCGTATATTCTGGGGGAATTTGCATGTTGTTTTTTTACTAATTCCATGATAAAGCATGCTATAGACAACATATAGAAAGACATTTATAGATAGAAAACATTTTCTTCCCAAGAAAAAGTGGGAAAATAGATTGTCCTTGAAAAAAGGAGATACTTGTAGTATTTTTCAAGTCCCCTGTCATATCCATATTAGGGTTTTGGGTGTGTGAATGTGTGGAGGATAAATTATGCACAACTGTTGGTAGAGCCTGCAAATAAGAACCGAATCCATCTCTTTAATCAGAAAATAATTGTTATGGCCCCACCGGTGTTCCCCAACACCCAAGTGTGTGTGTGTGTGTGAGAATGTATGCGTTTGTTCACTTTACTCTGTGTGTGTCCGTTGAATAAAGCTTGTAATTGTGCTGGCAGCTTTAAGGGGTCCCTGGTGGTGAGAGGGAGGGGTGTTTGTCAATTTGTGTGTGTATGAACAGTGGAGTGACAAGGGGCAAATTAATGTATCATGTCTGTTTTCCTCTCAGCCTTAGTTTCTGCATTGGGTTAAAGAGCAGATAAGTAGAGGTAAATACTTTGTGTGTGTATGTGTGTGTACACATCGGGCCCTAACGATAAGTAGTGCATTAGGCCAGCCTATCTCTGTCCTCATCTTTTGGCGTACGTGGACACACGCGCACACACACACACTCTTAATTAAATCCCAAAGCCTCCATATCATTGCTATCACAGAAAGATATAAACCCATTAGCTTGTTCCTTTGGGCATGGACACACACGCAGACGTGCACAGGTTTATCATTACACGCTGTAAAGCTTTTCCAATTGTATTATCCCTCTGATGTCCTTCTCTCTGTTGTCTGTTCCAGTGCCTGGGGTGGAGAGGACAGATAGGGTTTGTGTGTGACAAGTGCAGGGTGAGATTGTGATTGTGTGTGTGCGTGCGTGTGTGTGTTTGATGTTAAAGGGACTGTTTACCCCCAAAATCAAAAGCACATTTTTGTCTCTTACCTGTATTGCTAATTATCCATCTACATAGGTTTGAGCTGCTGAGTTTTTGAGATATTGCCTGTAGAGTTTCCTGCCTTCTCTTGAAAATAATGAGTGGTGGTTACAGCATAAAAGTTACATTTTAGCAATGTCTTTTTCAATATAATCCTCTTGGCTTTTTGTGAAAAGTTTTATATATTTTCCTCTCTTATATAAAACTAGCGGTAAAATGAAAAAAGTATCTTCTGAAGATTTAAAGTAATTTCTACATAAAATGTTCGCTGTGTTCACAATCAATATCGCAGAAATTAGGTCCTGCAAGACGAGAGAGACTGTCCTGTTTCACATCAATGGATATAATTCTGATTCTTCTAACTGAATTATGGCTTGACTTGTTCACTTGGTTGACCAAAGGAAACCATTCATAAAACCTAAATGGTGAATCTGGATAGCAGTGAGTGAACAAAAACATCTGGGCCCATCAATGTTGGTTCCTCTAACTCTTCTGTCTTTTTAATCATAACGTTGACCAGCTGGCCTTGTAAATATGAGTACTTTGATTTAACTCCAGATGTCGTTTGGAGCTAAAGTTGTCTTGTTTAACTTTAAATGTGTCATCCTCAGGCTCCTTGTTGTGGGTTAGGGTAACTGCACTAGTATAGAATATTGCTGTCAATATTTTAACGCTATTCTACTACCAAGTAGGGCTAAAAGGTTTGTTGAAAAATATTGGGATTATTTTCATAGACAATGTAGTTGTGAGAATTTATTGCTAAAATCTAATAATGATGATGGATATGCACCAAACAAGGATGCAAGCATCCCTTACATCTGACAGAACAAATGAGAAATCTGCCCAATTTGATTTGTAAGCTGGGACATTGTCTTAGAACAGTGCTTCATTTATAATTATGTAGTGGCATATTTTAGCTCTATCAAATAATCTCTGCTAAGTTTAATGCTTGGTTATATTGACATGTGACACTAATTTGGAATAGCATCACATGTTCCCCTGTCATCAATTAAAAAGAAAACTGTACTATCTAACATACCATCTTTCTGCCAAAAAAATGTCTTTTTCAAACATTTTAAATGCTTAAGAATCCCCATTTTAGAATAGTGCTTCCTCCTTTGTGAGTACAATTTGTCAAAAATGAATGTCTGCTCCTGGGTGATTGAAATTTACATCTTCCTTTTTCAGAAATGAAAGTTGAAATAAATTTTTTTTTAAAAACACAATATAATCTGTGACATAAATCCATATTTGTGTCACAGATTATATTGATATTGTTATTGTGGGTTTTTTAAATTACAGTAAAAGAAAACAAGCAAAAGAAACTTATTTTGATCTAAAACTGTCTCAAAAATCGCCACACTGACGTATACGGCTCCTTATATACTCTATTTACAGACACACAATCCTTTATACAAACGTCACCACACACACACACACAAATCCCAGCAGTGGGCTCAGCTCCTAATGTGCTAACAAGCTCCCTTTCTCCTCCCCTTGCCTTCTATCCTCCTCCAGTCCCCATCAGTCTCAAGTGATCGCAGGAGTCGAACACCACCCACAATGAACTGCGCTGCGGGAGAGAGAGGGAGAGATGGGGCCTGAAATGGAGACAGAGAGATAGAAAGAGAGAGAGAAACAACTGCAGAAGGCACAAACACTTTACCCTTTTCTCTCTTTTCAGCCACACACAAGAAAATTAGTTTCTGATGACACAAAAGAGCCTTTTTATCCGCCTCCTGTCTCCTCTATCTTCCTCCTGTATCCTTTTCCTTTCTCTTCTTTCTGTCCCGCACCATCCCTTTTCCCCTTTTCTCCTTTATAATTTTCCTGCTTTCTTTTCTCTCCAAAAGAGATATATTTCTGCTAATGACTTAATAAGAGTAGCCATCTGAAGTTCAATTACAGTAGATTTCATTGTAATGGCTGTTATGTGGGGAGTGATGAATGGATGGATGAACGCAATGTGTCAGTGCAAGTTTATTTTCTTTCACCTCGCGAGCTTCTGCTTTTTAATAGTAATAATAATTTCATACACAGTTGCCATACAAAATGCAAATTGCATTAAATAGGATAAAAATTAGGAAACAAAGCCCAAACTACTGGAACACACATCAAATGATAGATAGTAAAGAAAAGTGCTGATAGACGTCAACTAGTTTTTCCAAGTTTTTAGCTTTTAAAACTGAAAAGAACCTAATAGGATAAAAAAATATGTGGAGGTGACACATATGACACAATATGTATACGTACAGTTGAGATTTTGCTCACCATGTAAATCTGTTACTTTGTTTACATGAGTTAATGTTTTGATTGATATAGATCTAAATTGGGGCTGCGAAATTCACCCCAATAAAATATGTCATTACACAACATAATAATGAAACACTGTAATGCTGCAGAGATGCTCTGGTATAAAACTCTTGTTCCCCAGATGTAACAAAAAATTATTTTAATAATTAGTGAAAATTAAAACTATTGTACAAGATTAGTTATTTCTATTAATCATGAATCATATCAAAATCAATGTCAAAAATGCAATTTGCTATATTGTGCATCTTTAATATGCAGTTTTTCTGTCAAGGATCTTATGATTTGATAGACGATGTTTAATGCTAATAATTTGATTTGATCTTCTTTCAAGGCTGTTACCCTCTGTTAGCTTTTAGCACAGTACTCTATATTTAGCCCCTGACATTCGATTTATGCATCAGAATTTCCCTGTACCCTGAAAAATTTTCACTTTGGAATAATAAATCTATAGCACAGTTAGTCAGTTAAGGTCCAGATAGTAATAAATAAATATTTCAGTGCATTTTTCAACCATTATTTTAGTCCTGCATGTAGAACAGTCAAGCTTAGCCTTTTATCTTGAACTTTTTTTTAACATTTTAACTTTCACTGTAGCTGCCTTTCAAAGCCAATTTAAACATGAAATACCTCACATGCAATTGGTCTGTGAGTTTCTTGTACCGCTAAACCAATATTTTTAAAGCAAGGAAAAAATGTGCCAGGTAAGACAGAAAGGCTTCATCAGAATTTGACAATTATCAATGATTTATTGGTTATGGGTGGGTCTGGACAGGACAGCATCTGGGTCCGGAATCAGACCACGGTCTACCCATTAGTAACTTCTGCTGTTCAGTATCTTGTGCTAATTACCGGTAGTTTACTTTTGTACCCACCTGTTGTGCTGTGTCAGCAAGGTAATTCTCTCTCTCCCTTTGTCTGTCTGAGAAGTGTGTGATTGAGTGTCACGAACAATACGCAAAGAGTTTAAAGTGCATTGGTTTGGGAGACAGCATGAACATGTTGAAACGTAGTGACTGTGGAGGAAAGGAGTTATACCATAATGTGTGCTGTTTGCATAATTGGCATGCACTTGTGAAGTATTCTTAATATGAAGGTGATATTAGAGCTCATATGACAATGTTGCTTCAAGAGTGCATCTAGGTCTTTGTCCCCTCTTCACAGCTGGGAGCTGGTGTTCTTGACACAGTGACATGAGGCCACAGGTAGCAGCACACGCTGAGAGGAAGAAAGAGTGAGGCAGACGTAAAGGAGGCCCAAAATAAAGTGATGTTCCTGCTCTTTATCTCAGCAGTGGTGCCATAGCTGTATATCTGCTTCTGTCTCCACTCCATGCTCTTTCTTTGTAGAATGTTTTTCTTTTCTTTCCTTTAAACCTTTTCACCCTTCCAGAAGTTACCAAATGGTGACCCTCACATGGCAGCACATGTCTGATAGCCTGAAGGTTTTCTGTGTACATCGCTGCTTCTTCGTATGAAGCTAATGTAAATTTAATTATTCGTTGTTTGCTGGAGTAATAGTTTTTGTTCCCTAATTGCATCACAACCAAACACCTTCCTGTCATGCACAAACACTCCCTTACCAATGGAGGAAGTGTGATGCAGGGGAGTGGGAAGCAGGAAAAGGCAAAAGAAGAGCGAAATCACAGAGGCTCGGTGTGACTGTTGCTCTTCTCTCCACTCTCTTCGGGAGGCAGACTCTCTCACATACACTGCATGCTGTTGATGCTGGAATATTCTCCTTCCCTCTCGCACCTGCTGCCCTCCCCTGACACCTTCTCTTCAACTCACTGCATGATTCTTTTTTCCTCTTCACCAACGCCATTTCTTTCGTCTTTTGTTTTCTTTTTTTACTAACTTCCTCCCTCAGCACCTTGCTTTCCCTCCAAATCATAGTTCCTTCATGTCCGTGCTGTTGTCATTCCAGTCATGTAGATTTAAACAAGGAGTTAAGTTATCATATCCCTGAAAATCAGGGTTATATCAGGCTGTATATTAGGCTGAATCTCAATGTAATCTGGAGCTGAACGTGGAGTCAGTAAGTGCCAATAGGTGGCATTGTATGTAAAAATAAATTAATAATAGCCATATCCCCATTAGGATATGTCCAGTCTACTCCAAACAAAATGCAAATAGATCAGGAGATCATATACTTCCATGGTGACACCCTGACATGTCTCCTGCTGTGCTGCTCTTTGCCACAGTTTCCATCTTTGTGTGTATATCAGAAATTTTTCGGGATACACCCTTGTGTCGTGTGTCCAACAGCTTGACTAGTTTTTGGATTTTGATGTCCTTGAAGCGCCAGTAATGTCTATAAATAACTTCTGTAATTTGTCAAACTCCATTGTCTGTTTATTTAAGTTTTCTTCTTCTTCACTGTGCCAGCTTTTTATTCAACCTCCCCCTTTCATTTCTACCCTCTGCCTAGTTCGTCAGTGCAGTCTGTCCGTCTACTTTAAAGGAGCCATATTGTTGTTATTATCATTGTCTCTAACTGAATCAGTTACCATTAGACCTGAATCTTTCTCCTTCTGAGGCCCATAGACCAGCTCTCTAACCCAATAGCAAACCCATGGGTGCTATTGCAGATGGCTGACCCATTCACAAGACACACACAGTACAAAGTACAAACACACAGATTTCATTCTGAAGATTCATTGGCCTAATCCTATCACACATTCAAACAGGGACACATGCACTTACATACACACATTGTGCCTGTTCTAAGACAATCTTGTCAAACACACACACACACTGCTCTCATTGAAAATCCTCAGTTATTGGAGATCACTGCGCAAATGGTAATATTATTGGGAGATGATAGGACTCCATGTGTATGTGTGTCTGTGTGAGACTGTAGCGACTGCATATAACTGTCTTTATGGTTGGATGTATGAGTAAGGAGCAGAGGGTAAATGTCATTCTATCAATGAGGTTATCTCTAATAGATGGACAGTTGAAGTCCTGGTTTCCATTTACTCTGCTCTCTGCTGCATCTCTCTTTCAGTTCATTGCTAAAGGCTGTAAGAGTGATAAAAGGACTTTTGTTTCCTTTTTTCAATGGGTTTCAGATGGAAAACTAAGATAGAAGAAAAAAAGGAGTATACTATCCACATTACAGTGGTTTATGTGGAAATGTTCATATTTTTATCCATCTTTCTATCATTATATTGTGTTTATTTCTTGTCTTTTGACTTCTCTTCTGTTTTCTTACAGTATGTTATTTGTGTTGATTTTTTATAATTTTTTTTTTTTTTTTTTTTTTTTACTTGCCTATAAATGTTTTTTGGAGAGGGACCCAAGTCAAACTTCAGCTCACTTTTGCAAATTAATAGACTAATGGACTGTGAGGCAGGGGAACTAGATTCAATTAAGCATTAATATCATCCTTTTTTTCACAAATAATATATAACAGTAAAAAAATGCTGCAGATCTTAGATTTAAATGGTATCTTAAGTATTTTTCCACTCGTGTTTGTTTCCTCAGTGATTAATGGGGCCAAAAGTTTTTTTTCTAATTGGTCTAGTCATAAGAAAAACCCCTGCAACCGGCAGCAACAAATCATCTAATCCCTGCAGGCAACTGCCCTGTCAGAGCTAGTCCAATAACAGGCTCGAGTTGTTGAGTTCAATTCCTGACAACATTATGAAAATGCTCCATACAGAGATGGACATTTTTTTTATATGCAGTTTGAAATTATTTGCATAACCAGAAACGCCAAAGCCACTTTTTGCAGAAATGGGAAATTTACTGCTGTAGAACACACTTAATTCAATATAAAACTTCTATAAATATAAGATTATAAAACAAATAAGTATACTCCCCGTGGATCAGTTTTTGTTTGTTTTGTTTCATTTTTTATTTGACCTTGACCTTTGGCTTCAGCTACGAGGAGCGAGCACGATATGTAGAAACCATTGTGCAGCACCACCAGGAGCCAACCACCTTTGAGGATTATGCTGCTCGCGTCTACAGTCCTGCTCCCTGCTCACATCTGCCCTCTGACACGGGTAAGACATGACTTTTGGCTCAATGAGTCAAATATGACACCACAACAACACTTACAATCAAATCCTCTGTGGTAGGCTTTGATGGAACTGTTGACTAATACAGCTTGCACACTGCTTATTAACCCATGAAAGTCCTTATGGACACAAATTTCCCTGCTTTTTCTGGTCCCTTTGCATAAATCAGTGACTGATAAGAAAGCCTACACAGCCTATGTTTTTTTTTTTTTTTATGTTGGATTTACCTCTAAAGATGTTAGCACTGAATCCCGCTGATGCATTCATTTAATGTTGGGATAATCAGAAAAACCCAGTGGGAAAATTCACATGAAATGTTGGAAATAAAACTTGCCAACTCAGAGGGGTGATTTTAAAAAGGGTGATGATTTCACGTCATAAATGTATAAACGTGGTAGGCAAAAGTCAACGTTTGGTTAATGGTGATCACATGTAATGTGAAATATGGTATTGATAGTAACTGCTGTCCATGCACAGTGACCCACATTAGTTAGAAATGTATTCTTTTTTTTTTTTTGCATATACTGATAACAATTAGGTAAACCTTTTTTAAGATACATTTTATTAGTTTCTATTAATCCATTTCCTTTGCTCTTTTTTGTCACGAATAAGCTGGAAACAGCTATCTTCTTTGAAGCATCGATGATGTTCCCAATTTACAACCTCAAAGCGCATGAACGCAACCAAGTTTGACAATTTATGAATTCTGAAACTCTGACCCTCCAACAACACATAAATGCAGCATAAGAACAATTTATAGAACCTGACTGTGATCAGGTGAAGAAAAAAATATGTAAATCTTTCCTCTCAAGTTGGAAATCTAGAAACTATAAATTGGGTTTACATTACTAATCTGTGTGCACGGTAAATTGTACTTGATTTTTTCTGATTCCCAGGAGGCTCTGTAGCAAGTAAATTGTGTTGCTGCTTCTCTTTTTAAGTACAATCCTGCTGGATTGTAAACTACCACCCTCCAGCTTTTCTCTCTCCATGTTTTGAAATGGCAAGCTGCCACGCACACCGTTTGGTTCAGTCTTATGTTTTGTCCAAAGCTGCTTGCAGGCTCTTCCTGTCCTCCAGAGCATCCAGAGGAATTATTTGACATCTGATCAGACCCCGAGATGCCAGACATACACATAGGAGTTGTATTCTAATGTAGGACTCTCATATGTATCCTGTTAATTTTATTAGACAAAATGATACTTTCCTGCTGTAATGTGTCTGATTAAGTGTGACTTTTAATGCACTGTTACATAATAAGAGTTATTCGACATGGCTGCTATTTACATAGATTAATGCACTTAGATTCTTAGATCAAAATCCCATGTTTTACGAAGACATTAAATGTACGTCTGTAGCATAAAGGAATGCAGCAGTGTGACGCAGGCTTTGATAGTCACGCGTCATGAATGAATGAACGTAACAGTTTGTAGAGAAATTTTGCTCACTGGTCAAGCAGAGATGTGACTGTCTAAATGTGAGTATAACTGATCATTGTTTCTTTCCTCAGCCAGCTGCCCTTCTTTCCTATCAGCTATTGTGTCAAAAAAAAAATCTTATACAATAACAATCAACTGGCTGAATAACATTATCCACAATATGAGAGGCTGTTATTTCCCTTAAATGTTTGCTCAGAATATTCCTCATCACAAGTTGTATATTTTTCTGTATTGTGTTGTCAGTGTGTTGTTCAGACCAAATGTCTTTTCAAAGCACAGGATCAAAATGTTACACAAATAGTAATAACAATGAACTCGTGCTTTTTTTAGTCTTTTACTTCAATATTTAAATTTCTTACCTGATGATGATGACGAAGTTCAGAATTTAGATGAAAGCATTATAATCCTGTACTTTGAAACAAACTTTGCTCAATTACCACAGACCCCATTGTCTCTCTTTCCCATTCTCTCTCCCCCTCCCCCTTCATATTAACTTACAGATTCCCCACCTTTAACAGCACAATGATCATAAATTCTTGTCTCTTTTCTGTTTTTATTTTGTTCATTCATTTGATTTTTCTTCAACTTAATTTTATTTATTTCATTTACTTTTCATTTGTTTTGTTTATGTATTTTTTATTTTTATTTTCTCTTTTTTTTTTTTCCTTTTTGTTCCCACCCTTTCTTTAGATCGTAATGTCTCACTTGCCTATAGCTAAAAGGTAAGCCTGGTCATATGATTGACACGCCCTGTTCTGTTTGGCTTGTTCCTACTGATATTTCAGCCTAACCTGCGCTCTCCTCCGACTCCTCCACCACACGCGGTTCTCTCAGTTTTCCATGGCCTGTTTTCTCCTCTTGTGTTTTCCACAGTTGAAGCAGGTCTGCATGTGTTTATAATTCTATGGTCTTTGGAAGGCAGTGTCACCTCTAGCTTGTCGGTGGGTGTAGTTTGGTGCAACTTTACAGACTTTTATACCAAAACTGGCCTCCTCTTACTTGATTCACATCCCAGCTCTGGTTCTTCGTTTTCATTTGACTGTGACCTGTCAAATGAATCTTGATTTTCTATTTTAATGCTGCCTTTGTATAATTATTTTAAACCTGCAATAATTTTAGCCAGGTGGGGGCAACAAAAAACTTTAAACAAAAGAATGCCACACTTTCTCCTTGTGAGGCAGTCGTGGTGACCATCTGTCCTGATGGCAGAGCAACGTTAGCATTCATTACTCACGTCATGTTTGTCTCTTCCTGTTGGTTGCTCAGCTTTGCCCTCCATCAACACCTGATGGAAACCACAAAGTCACCATTTAGTCCCTAAATACACTCTCTACTGCCAAGTAGATAGTGTACAGTGGATTATGAGGATTTGTTTCCTCAGAACAGCTGCCCACTGCATCCGGGAAACCAAAGCAATAAACTGAAAAATTCTAAAATGCTCTTTAAAGTGCCATGTTTTGTAGAGTTCATTTGAGGTGATTTGATTTATTGTTAATTTTGAAATGTAGGTCAGCGTAACGTTAAGCTCAGCGGCCACAACCTCCTGCAGTAACTGCTGGCCCCAGCCACAGCAACAGGTTTGCAATATCCAAAACCAACACTCTTAAGAAATATCCTTATAATGATAATGCTGGAGAGGGAAGCAAGTCTGTTTTTTCAGCATGAAAACAACACCCAACTACAGCTTTGTTATAAAGCTGACTACAAATTACAAAAAGCTGACACACAAATTTTGTGCAGATAATCAAATTTTAAGATCCTGTGTTGCTCAGTTTATTTCTCATTTACATCCCCCTCAAGTTTCATTATTTATCTCGTTTGTCTGACTGACCAGATGGGGTCAGCCTCATCGAAACCACTATTTTACACATGTGTGACTTACTGTATATCCATAAAGCTCCTGTCCCGCTTGGTACCAAACTACACTCAGTGATGAAAGTGAAATGCCTTTTCAGCAACAACTTTAGATTTCTGCTCTTTTGTGTGTTCACTCACTCAGTCACCCACTCAGTACTTTTCCTGTTTGCTCTGTTAACCTGCTATGTCACTCTGACCTAGTGAAACTTAATCTCTTACCTCTTGAATGCTCCTGTCTTCCTGGTGTTGATATGATGTAGCACTGTAGGACTGCTCACACACACACACACACACACACAGTATCTAATATAGGTCTAAACACACATATTGAATGTTTAAACTAGCAAGTTTTCTTTCTTCTCCACTGCAGTCATTTGTGTTGATGGATTTGAGATGAGATAACGTTTTGGGATAAGCAAAATTAAGCATTATAATAACAATATTGTAGTTTTCTGTATCGGCATCCCACCTATCATATGTGTACGGTGTTTTGTGTATTTCAATCTGTTGTTCTTTTTCCTCCTTTCTCTCTGTTGAATGTTGAATTCTTTGTTTTTATTCACTTTTCTTCCATTTTCTGTCTTCTCTGATCTTCCCACCTTCACTCTCCTGAACTCTCTTCTTCCTGTCTTCTTTCCACCCCTTCCTGTTTCCTTTCTCCTTACAACTTTCTTTTCCCAACTTTCCCTTTTTTTTTTCTCTCTCCCTTCTGGTTTATTACTGGCCCTCTTGTTTTACCTCTTTTTTTCATCCTCTCTCGTCTTCCTCTGTAGAGGAGCACAGTTTTATGTATCTAATGGTTCCTAAACCACTAGACAGCTTTAACCTGCTCAGGGTGAAGGGGAAGTGTCTGAAGCAGAAGGTTCTTCATGCTAGTTGTGAATGGTATGCTTCATAGATAGAATAGTATCAGCTACACGTTTATAGTCTTGTACCTGGTGAAGAGGCCAGGCAGGAGACCAGCGGTCGAGTCCAACCGGAGAGTAATCAGTAGCCAATTTGAGCTGAGTTACAGGAGCGAATCAGCTGACAGAGAGCTGTTTGTGCAGCACATAACTAAGTTCAAGCAGTCGTCATGCGCTGCGTGTCGCCTTCAGTACATGACAAAGGCAAGGCGGATTTTAACATTTTGATAGCAAGTTTATTTATGAGGCGTTTAATGTACAGGTGTCATTTCACAGAGACTAACAGGAAAACAGGTCTTAATACCTGGCATGATACCATCTTCCTTGTTTAGTGTTTCTTTATTATATGGACTAGGAGAGTTAGGGATTTGAACAGGTTTTTTTTTAGTCTTTCTAGGACCTGAGTTTGTCTAGTGGATTTTACGTAACTACGACGAACCTGTGTAGAGTAAAAATGGAGAAAATAGAGCTTGTTTGTTGCTTCTCTTCCTAGCTGCCTGTCTGCGTGTGTCTCTCTGTCTGTCCTGCTTGTGTGTCGGTGTGATTTGTCCATTCTGGCTCAGTAGACCACCATGAAATGTGATCTAATTTTCATGTTGTCCCCTCATCCCTCTGCTCTTAATTCCTCTCCTTTATCCCCTCTTCCTTCCACCCTCCTCACTTTTCCCGTCCCAACACGTTTACCCGTCCTCCTCTTCAGGCTCCTGCTTCGAGATTCTTCGGGGAGAAAGTCCGGCTCTTGGGGAGGCCGGGAGCGACTCAGCATCCCCCATGTCTCCTCGGACTAGCAAAAGTCGCATGTCCATGAAGCTGCGACGCTCCTCTGGATCGGCCAACAAGACTTAGCCTGGCCTAGTCCACTCATGTTTCATGTCTGATTTGGCAGTCAGACTCTAAATAAAAATATATCTCTCCAGGGGAACTTGGATCTGCTATCTTACCAGTTTAAGAAATTAAACATGACACATTAAAACTGTTGTGGGGAAATGAACATACATATTTTTAGCAGGAAAAATGTTGGGTGCCGTTCTCAGGCTCATCCATATAATGCTGTAACTTTACATATTAGCTTTGCTGTCAAAAAACTCACGATGCTGCAGCATACTGATCTTTGCCACAGTCAAAAAAGGGCAGCCTTGGCAGTGCAGTGTTAGTTCTTAATAATCTGTGCCATGTCAGAAAATTGCACAGACGCCAGAATAAGACTGCGACAAGCTTAAGTGTGCCACATTATACACTGAGGTCAAAGAGCAGTTTCTGTCACCACTGGAGGACACTACTGGTGAATCTGTATATTTGTACTATAGTCAGTCTATGTGTGTACAGACAGAACCATGAGTTTTGATATACAAAGAATAAATTCAGATTAAAAGTGTCTAGCGTTGCCTAATGAAAGCAAGGTAAGTCTATTTTTCGTTGTCCGTACAGATTTGGCCTCTAAAGAAATGGTAACGGCTCACTTTCAATTCAGCCCCCACAAAATGTAAATGGAAACAAATCAATTTGCTAACAATAATATTAAAAACCCCCTGTTGACGTTGCAATGCTCACAAGCCAAAAAAGATCCATGTGTTGGAATCCAAAAGAAAATCATTTTAACTTGCAGGGCTGAACACTGATCAGTGTTAAAGTGAGCAATGGAGGCGTTATTGGTCTTTCATAACGGAGAGAAAATTAACCAAAAATTACTGATAAAATAGGATGCACTTGTTATGGAAGGTTTAGTTTAGACTGTTTTTGTTTGGTTTTTAAGTTTGTTTTACTCATGCTGTAAAATTAGGACAAGCTATGTTAATTGCATTTATTTTTCTCATTTGTTCATTATTTTTTTATTAGACTTGACTGTTGGATGTGTTTTGACACGAACAAAAATGTTGCTGTATTTTTAATTCCACTGTCACTCCATCATCTGATGCCGTCCAAATATGGCTTTATTTTTTTATTTTTTTTTTTTTGTTGTTCCTTTGACTACATATACATATATTCTGTATATCTATATATGTATGAGTATAGATATATATAGTAGATAAATGAATATCTTTAAGATTGTGTACAGTGTGAGAAGGTGTTGTGTATATACTGTTATGTGACAAATAGCTGCCAAAGCCAAACCGTGGTTTAACCTCAGATCACATATCCAAGAAAAATGAGTTGACACTACAAAATTTTATGCTTATGATTTGTTTTCTTTCCAATACTAGTTTGCACTCTGTAGCAGTCTAAAGGTAATTCACTGTTGCTCAGATACTCTTCTTTAGTGTACGTACGTATATGGTCCCACAGCAAGCTTGGGGAAACTCAAAGAACAGGATGAAAAACACATAAGGTTTAGTTCAGAATTTTGCTGATTTTTTAAATTTCTTTTTCATATTGCTTTATGTCTTTTGAGCCCTAGTTAGTTGTAGACTGTTGATTTTCACCATCAGGTGGAAGCAGGAGAAACAAACCAGAATTGGTAGAGTTAAGGCCAAAGACAGGTCAGTTTATCAACAGTTAAATATTTATGGGTTCTTTTGCACTTATATTTAGACTCTTCCCTGTTCCAGGTCTCAATTGAGGGGATTTGCTTGTAGTCAACATTAAAACTAACGACAAATATTTTTCATATGGTTGACGCCATTATTTCAGCACTCCCATCCCTTCCGCTCCACTCTGAATGGACACATCTCCTCACATTGTTCAAATCTTTCATCCCGTCGTCCTCCTCCACAAGTACTTGTTTTCTGCATTTATCTTTTATGTACTTTTTCCAAGGTCTGACATATAGAAGATCTATATTTGTAAATATAGATTTGACTTAAAGGTTTTGCTTTATGCTTCATTGATTGAAGTGTGTTCACAGTTCAGTTAATTTTTGTTTTATTTCAGCCACAGGTTCTCTGTAGAGGGTAGCAGAATTGTAAAACTTTTTTCACTTTTTTTAAACTCAAAGGGTTTGAAATTGTTACCTTTTAGACGTTTGCCATTATCAAATTCCTGTCATGTTACTTTGTGTGTAAATATTTAAAGTCAGGTGAGATTTGAGGTGTCCCTTTAAATTATTGCTGAGGATGATGCACCACTGATTATTGGAGGCGATTGCCCCACTGTAACTTGAGGCCGATTGGTACAAGCTGTATACACTACAACTAACCTGACAGGCTCCAACTGTATTCGATTTTACTCTGTTACAGCCTGTAAGCACACACAGCTGCACCCTGTTCATCCCCGTACCACTGACTTCACATCATTTTTATGGCTCAATTTTGTCGGATTAAAATAATTGTAATATTTCATTGAGCTCAAAATAATCACAGATGTATGATTCCATAAATGCCTTTTTGTTTGGTATAATCAAAATATATCAGCATTATCAAAAAGTCCTATTTCCCCTGTGCACTATCTGCATTACATTAACTCAGATTGTTTTGTCCCAAATCTGACATCTTGTTTGTTGAAATATTGAGGAAACCTGTATTTTAACCTCAGAAATGTTCCTTTATATATTAAACAAAAACATGGAACTCCTGTGCCCGTGTCATTTAGATGCTCTGAACTTGTGGGCTGTGATGAAGCAGTGGTCAAGAGGTGAATTTGGGATGTAGCTGGCGTATGTAACTAGTGACTGTACATACTGCATGACACCAGTCCACTACTAACTGCATGTGCTGTGTCACAACATACACACACTCCTCAAACGATGTTGCTGTCAGATCTGTAGTATGTGTCATGTCTATGTTTGGCACGGCGATGATGGAATTTGACAATAAACGGTTCGCACCATTGACTTCAGGACTGATTCATGTATTGTGTGTGTGTGTGTAGTTTTAATAAGACGACAGAACAGGCCTTGTCATTTTAATACTGTATTAACATTTATTCACAATTTAGAATAAATTTCACATTCAGCTTCAAACATATCAAAATAGTGGATAGGCTTCATAGAACCACACTTACATTTTTAGCATCACGAAGGCATTCAGCAAATATGTCAACAGTAAATTAGAATCAAGAAAGACAAATATTTTTTTTGCTAGCAGTGCTACCATTAAATGTTCCATTTCAGTATGAAAATATTTGTTAGCTAATAAGTCTACTGGCACATTTACTATAAAAGGCATATTATGGTCAATCTGAATATTTTCTGTGTTTGTAATACTGTTTAAATTACTACTTTGAAACAGAATAAGCACATTGATTGTGTCTCCAGTTCTTGGGGTAAGGAAGGTCACTTTCTAAATGTAATTACAGGTCACTACATATACTGTGTAATGGGCTTCAGTATAATCACGTTATTCTGCCGCAGAAGTAGCAGGAGTTTAAATGTCTGCAACATCTAGAGAGAACTGTTATTCATTTTTCATAATAGCCACATATGTAATATTATTTTCTGACTCCAGTGGGGCTTCTGTCCTTTCATTTTTGAAGTGTTCACTGACTAAATGAGAATCTCATAATGTCAGGTTACATTTAAAAAGTCTTAGGAAAAGCTGAAGAGAGCTGCATCCTCTGCTGACAGATGATAAAAGCAACTATATATCATATGCCGTATATGACAATAGAGAGAAAGAAGAGTATATCTTTTATAAACAAATAGACCCTTTAAATCAGAATTCGTTTGGCTACAGTTTCAAGTGTCTTATGTAAATAAAAACTGTTCCCTTTATACGTCAAAAAAAAAAAAAACAAGATAGCTGTTACAAAAGCCTGTCCTTAAGGTCGAACAACTTGTGGAATATGACTTGTGTTTGCAGACACGGAGACTGAAATAACTATATTAGTAGCACAGCCAATCTGTGCAGAGTGTTCGTGAGGAGACAGGAGCAGTGGCTTCAGCACCACGGACAGTTCCGACTCAGTCACCATGCAAACTGACGTTTACAGAAAATCTGTTACTCTTTTGAGATCTTTGCATATCTTCAATACATTTCTACTGAAATGTGGATTTAAAAAAAACAAAACACTACCAGCCACAGTGATGCCAGTCGGCGACTGCTCATTTCCCCGCATCATCAGTAGCTTTTAGGGTCGCACAGCCATCTGCAGCAGCATCACCTGCCGGTTCTCGGTGGGGTGAGACTTGTTGACGTGTCTCTCGAGCCCCGGGGAGCTGAAGAACGTGGACGGACAGTGCTTGCAAGTGTAGATCTGCGGGCCGGTCTCCTCTCCCTGCCCGTGGAACGCGTCCTGTCTCAGTCCTCCTCCCAGCGCCCCCGCCAGCAACTCGTCCCTCATCGCGTGCCACACGCGGTGTTTGTCCCTGATTTCCACCGACGGGAATCGTGCGCCGCACAGGTGACACACGAACAGGTGGCCGTGCTCGCCTCCGGCCTCCCGTCCCGGGCCGTAGGACGGGGGTGGAGACGCTCTCGCGGTCATTTCGTGCGCGGCCAGGTGCTTCTTCAGGTAAGCCTGTCGGCGGAACTTCTTCCCGCAGTACCTGCACTCGTACACTTCGTCCTCCGGCACTGACTGAACGAAGGCTAAAGGCGGATTCTGCTGCTGCTGCTGCTGCGGCGGCGGCGGCGGCGGC
>KV751346.1:11801426-11811457 GCA_001698575.1 Mola mola
GTGCACTTTCAGGACTTTCCATACAGCCACCCTACCTCAATCATGTAAGAACAGAAACTCTTTAACGGGATGTGAGCGACCACATGGGAAAACAGACTTAAGGGGGGTTCTTGTGAATTTGAACTTGATTTGAACTGTCTTGTTGGTCGATTTCCTCGTTTCTTTCAATTTGGCAAAGTTGACTTGTAAGTGCACTGAGTTGGATTAAACAAAACATAATGTGCGAAATGTGTGAGGAAAACATTTTCAGAGTAGCCTCTGATCTCAAGTTTTAGGTGTCGGGTTTGGAGAAAATGCAGATTTGTTGTGAAAACGTGACAATAAATACAGGAAGACTGTGAAAACTGTGACGCTCATGTTAAGTGTTTTTTAACAATTTTGAGGTACCTGTATTATACTTGAGTAATTCACTTTTCAGCCACTTCATTACTCAGTGTTGTAAAGCACCCAAACCTTACTCACACTTGAGTAAACGTAAACATATCTTGGTGAATTTTGACCTTAGAAATACAGTTAAGTAAATTTAAGTAAATTAACATAGTTTTACATGTATGCAATAATGTATACTATAGGTCAAAATGTTCATTGAATTATCACAACCAATATTCAATGTTTTTCTTATATCTGACTACCAAAACTTTTCAGTACAAAGATTCTGTACAGCTATTTAATAACTAATGTGATTTAAAAACAGTAACGGATTAAAAGCACAATACCGGCCACCCAAATGTCAGACAAATGTGATGTATTGAAAGTTAAAGGCAGCAGAACATAGAAATATTTGACATTAAACCACTGCTTTAACTGTAGTGTAATTCATGGGCACATATAGTATTGATTTTGCATTTACTTTCTGTGCTTTGTTTCTATACTAATGCGAAAGCATTCTTGCTTCACTCCGTCTGCTGCAGAAACGTGTATTTGTACGCGCAGTAGGCTAAAAGAGCCGTGCACTCGTGACAGAGAGGAGTGTATCTGAGAAGAGTCCATAGAAAGCCCCTGTTGGAGCCAGTAGTCTGTATTCTGTGTTATTCTAAGTGACACTTCTCTGGAAATCCCCCACCTAGTCGTTAGCTCCGCCCCGCTGCAGCCGCCGCCGCCGCCACACAGAGGCACTTTACAGCCTGCTGCTCCTGCTCGTCCGTCAGAGGCAAAGCAAACGCACCTCGAGTCGGACACACCGTCATGGACCTCCACCGGACCAGCATAATGAACCAAATGGATTACTGCCGGGAGGCCAAAGAAGGGAAGCCGCCTCAGTCGACCGAGGAGCGGCTCGACAGCGGCTTGGACTCGCTGAAAGAGGAGGAGTACCAGGCGGTAGCGGCCGAGATTAGTCGGCTCCAAGTGGAATGTGAGCCGCACAAACAAGCTGCGGCCGGAGAGCTGCACGAATGGACGACGCAGACCACGGAGGACGGGGACACGTAAGTGGGCTCGGGGATATCACCACACAGCACAACCCGGGGATGTGCGCGAGTTGTCGTAGTTCGGGCTGCAGTCTCGCTTGAGTAAATGAGGCCCAGCTCGAGTGTCGGAGGTAATTTGATCCCTTTTCTGAGGGGAATGTCTTCCTCCAGCCTGTCATTACAGTCCGCAAGCCCGGGCCTAACGGACTCCCGGCAGGGCTTTTAAAAGTGCGTTGCTGCTGTGTTAAAAATACACAGAAGGGGGTGTCCGGTTTTCATAACGGGCCTGGCTGCGGTCAGACGCGGCGGTGCTGGACGTAAACAAAAGGCTTTTATCAGGAGGTAATCTACTATGGCCGCGGGTCAGGCCGGGAAAGTCCCAGGCGCGCCGCCAAGGAATCCGAGCGAGGCGCGCTCCCGCGAAGGGGGAGGAAGTCGGAAAGTACGTTCGTGCCGTGGAGGCTGCTGGGTAAAGTCTGTGTCGCGATACGCCTCTGCGGATCGATGGCTTTTTAAAAGAAGGGAATATGGTCAGCACGTGACTTAAATGTCATTGGAACGACGGTCGTTCCTGTGGGGTCTAAAGGGCACTCCGGATCACCAGCTGCTCCCAGAGGAGGCCGTTTTCTACATTTAATGGACTGGAGTGTTACACAGAAGTGATATAATTAATGCGTGGCAGCATAAGTCAGACGTAAGGTGTTTAACACTTTCAGGGTTGATGTATAAATGTTTTGCGATAATGTTATAAATGATCGTCTCTGTAATACGTTTGAGTTACCGTACAGCAAAACCATTTTGTGCTTTCCTTTGAATATGTGGCTCAGTTAAGTAATTCTGCATTTTGAGGTGCGATTTCATCATCATTAATAAATAGTTTTTGGCGTATATTTATTCACATGCTCTCAAAATCCAATCCCTGTGTATCACTGGCTTGGTTGTGGAAAGTATTGCTTTTGTTAGACAGAAGTTAGTGTTTCTAATATCCTTGTGCCTGTCTCTAGGTTGCTCCACTTGGCCATCATCCACGAGGCCAAGGACTACATCCGAACGATGATCGAACTGTCCCGGAACACAGACTTCCTCAACATTCAAAATGACCAGAGACAGGTATGTGGATATATAATGTGCTGATATCCACCCAGTCTGCTCTTTGATCTACGTCGTTCGTTCTGTCTCAACTCCGAGCTTAAAAAAAAAATGAGCGCGCCGTCCGGCACCTCACAGAGTTTAGATTCTGCCCGCTGACCGGCGCTCTCCTCTCCTCCTCCCTTCCCAGACTCCTCTCCACTTGGCAGTAATCACAGACCAGGCGGACGTGTGTCAGCGCCTGCTGGTATCTGGCTGCGACCCCACGATGGTGGATGATAGCGGGGACACGCCTCTGCACATCGCCTGTCGCCACGGCAACCTGCCGTGCTTCAGCGTCATCACTCAGAACTGTCGGCCCGAGCAACTGCACGCGGTGATGGCGGCCTTCAACTATCAGGGTGAGAACATTGCTCCTCCTCCTGAACTAATGCGCTTCTGACATATTCGGTTTTTATTTTCTGTTTAAGGATTCAGCCAATCAACACTGACAGTAAACTCAACACGTTAGGGGAGAATGTTTGAATTTAACAGCAGAAGGTGAAATTGTAATGTTAAAAAATGATTACGCCTTGATATTCTGTAGTCGTGGTTGTGTTCTGGTCTCTGTGGCGCCCCACCCACAAGACACTGACCAATCTGCTGCTGGCCTTAACTACCATTTCAATGGAGCGGAGGGCATGGAAAGTTATTTTTGCTGCCCTACATCCCTGAACACTGTGTTTAGGAGGAAGGAAACAATTACGCAACTAAGGGGAAGGCCATGACGTCCTTCTGCTTTAGTCTTACCTGTAGACATTTTCAAGTAATGGCATTGTTGGCTGGTTTAAAATCAAATCTGACAGGAGACAATACATGAATCATATGTATTTGCCTTCAGTAATCTGCTTTAACGTAGATTATTATGAACAACACATTAAATCTTAGTCCACTTAAATACTGTTTAGCTGTTCCTCAATTTGAGACACCTTTAAGATCCCAGGTTCCTTTTTAAGTCATGTTTCAAATCTTCTGTCTGTTGTGCAGGTCAGAACTGCCTCCACCTGGCCTCAGTTCAGGGTTTCCTCTCACTGGTGGAGAACATGGTGGATTTAGGTGCTGACATTAATGCAAAGGTAAACGACGCACACATTATGTACACGTGTGAGAAGTTGAACCCGCATTTTTGTTATACCTTAAGAATCAACATAATACATGTACAAACCTTGTTCCCTTCCTCTCTGACAGGAGCAACGCAACGCTCGCAGTGCGCTGCATCTCGCCGTGGACCAGCAAAATTTCTCATTGGTCAGACTGCTGCTGAAGAAGGGAGCAGACCCCAACCTCATGACGTCTGGGGGTCACACTCCGTATCACCTCACCTACGGCCGCGACGACGACGACATCAGGAAAGAGCTGTACTCGCTGACCAAACCGGACCTGAGGGAGCTTCCTGACAGCGAATCGGACAATAGCGAGGTCGAGGACGACGTGGAGTCTGATGATGAGGTGTGGGCAATGAACGCAGGGCGTCTGCTGTTGGCATTAAAAGTTGCTGGCGCGTAACAACTTTTGTCCTCGTGTGTTTCTAGGTGGGTTACGACGACATTCAGTGGAACGGACACTAGCAGGAAACGAGTCAGAGAGATGGGAAGTTACAGAGGCTGCGGTGACTGTATAGGACAAGAGAAGTGGCCCGGCCTGTCTGATGCCTCCTGCAATAACGCCACAGGCCCGATAGTGTGGCTGACACAGCACGGGCATGACTGCTGACAAAAACAGACAGACGGGCAGCTGCAAAGGAGAACCAAACAGAGACTGATGGCCAAAAAAACCGAAAAGTCCATAGTGATGGGAGTGCTGTATGATAAGGGGGTTTCTTGTGTTTTGTGGAAATCGCAACTCATTTGTCACATCATCCATCCACTGACACACACCTGCAACAGCTCTGTTGTATGATATTGTAAATGCTGTGTATACAAAGATGTATTTTTTATGGAAGCTGTGAATGTGCACAGTTCGGCAGGATGTATATGTGAGGCAGCAAACAGTCTAACACACTCCAGTTAAATTAAAAACACTCGTATTTAATAGTCAGAAATGTGTCTCTGGCATCAATGGGAAGTACATGGCGTGTGAGCTGTCCTTGGTCTTAAGTTTGGACGTGTACATTAGAGAGGATGCCAGTCATATTGCTATAAAGCTCCTACAGAACTGAGCATATAATCAACAGCATCTGACAATAATACAAGGCTGCAATTATATAGGAAATGACTTTAACCCTGTGCCTCTCTGCTTGTATAATTGTAGAAATGCCTCCATCAAAACATGACACTGACAGCTCTGAGCATTCGCCCTTTGTTTTCATTTTATTGCACATCATGCAGGAAGTGACAGTGACTCGACCATTTACTCCTACTGAAGGAGGAACTGCTGGCGAGCTGAATTCCAGTATGGGAAATAAGAGTCAGAGGGAAATGGTGTGCATACAGAATGACGATCGCTCAGTCTCACAAATTAGGAAGTTTTGTAGTAAGGGTGGGGCTATGAGTGAAGGGACAGGAAATTCCCAGCAACAGAGTGCTCAGCTGTTAACGACATTCCTACTTCTTATTCATCCTTAGAAGGGAATCTCTGCCAAATAACAGGATGCTTTGGCTAAACGGGCAGGAGGGGACTTTTTACGCAAGCAAAATTCATCTCAAATGTCAAATACACTGATGCAGGGCTCTCCGATTGTGCAGGAGATTTGCTCCAAATTTTCAAAACAATGGAGACCACTATCCACACTTTGCCTGAAAATGCTGAATACTGTTCATGGTTCACCTTTTTTGAGTAATGAATATTAAAACTGCTGTTGATCTGCAATCTATGCACATAAAGTCACTTTTACATCCAAATATTCAAGTTGTTGCTGCTTTTAAAGTGATATTTCTCCACAATCCTCCAGCACCAGTAGCAGATTTTTGTCAGGGATAGAGCAGCGTAGGGTTACATACATATCGAGGGAAACCATCACAGTGCAAACAGCAGCCAGGGTGACGAGGAACCAAACACACGAGACAGCATGAAACAGGACTGCAAACTGACCTAGACATCAGCAGGCTTTAACACGGGTCTGACTCTTGCAATGGAGGTTGTTCCCTGGGTTCCTCTTTTACAAAATGCACCAGAACATAAACATCATGGGACTAAACACAATGAAACCTCTAGAGCAGATGAATAAAAGAGAGACCTGTGGCAGCCCTGAGTAAAGACTAGAAGCACAGTTGAAATACAGTGACTCAATAAGCTGCAGAACCATGAAGTCCATACAAAGTAAGAGGTAATTAAGTGGCATTGTGCAGCAGCTTTATCGGTACCACACCTCCATCTTCCCATTTGCACATGCAGTAATTACAATCATTTGGGATAAGCTCCTTCTAGTGAGGTGACTTTGTCCAGTGGTTGTCTGACTTCACACCTGCATTGTATCGTTACACATTTGAAAGTGCAATATCTTTTCCAGGCTTGCGGCCGTTTGGCAGCTGCCTGCGGTGAAGATGCTAAAAGGAAAATGCAAGAGGAGGAATAAGCACCAGTGTAGATGCGTAATGACATTTACCCATCTCGAAAAAAAAAAAAAAAGACCCATCTAAATTGTTCGGCTTTTTGTTTGTCTCATTGCTCACTGTGTAGTTTCACTTGAGAACGAGATGACGCCGCCTCCTCTTTTAATGTCCTTTTTGTCAAGGCGGCAGGGTTTTCCCATAATGCTTTTCCAGGTAATGTTCACTTTCCCCCTTATTCTCTCTCAGACAAAGCAAGCAGGTGCACGTCGATCTCAGACTCAGACAGAATCCTGGAACACAAACACACAAATGTACACGTTGGATTTTTCCTTTTATTTATTTATTTTGTCTTAATTTGGTAGGAAGTTTGAAATTTGCTTTAGCAATGCCTTGCTTCACTTTTATTCTCCACACCCATATATAGCAGTCAGAGGGGCAGTTGAAACAACACTCACTTGAATTTTGAATCCTGCGTAGTGACAACTCCCACCTCCAGCTCCGAAGGCTTGAAGTCGACTGACAAAACAGTTGAGAGACATGATATAGCTGCCTGGTTTGAGAGAGAAACAGTTGTCAATAAGTGTCACAAAAGGAGGCAACAAAAAATTAAACAACCAATCTGAGAGGTGGATGCATTTGGGAACAGCAAGAAGCTCACATTATCAATATTCTGGAAAGGGGAAGTATATTGTACATGTCGTGCATATAAGCAATGCTTTTGCTGGTTAGAGGAGTAAATCCCAGAACTAGTGTGCACAAATGTTTGTCAGAAAAAAGCAATAATCAATGTTTCCAAAAGCACAGAACAGCAGAGTTGCATTATATTTTAAAGAAATAATTGTTTGTCCAACAAAGGGGTCAATATCTGGATATGTTGCATTTGTTTGGTTTGACCTTTAGTTCTTTAAACAATGAGATTGCCTTTAAGTCATGAAATATAAAATCTTAATCAGATCAGGTTTCATAAATGTATGTGTCACTCTTCTACCTCTATAGTTTGCTCAGTGGTCCAATCCAGTTTCTTCTTGATTTTTTTCTCCAGAAAGCTGGTGGCCTCAGTCTGTTTGACTCCAGCCGCTGTGGCCTTATAGCCGCAGTAGTAGCCCGCTGGGTCACACTTGTACAGCTGCGGACCCAACTCTTCATCCAGTCCAATCACTATCATACCTACAGGAAAGACATGACGGAGAGGAAATGTCATCTATTCATTTGGTCATGAACAATACATTTTACATGTGTCACAAGTTCATTTTAATCAAGGATACATTAAAAGTGCCCCTTTTTTTTGCCATAAACACTTTCATCAACCTTGACAAAAAAAATATTTTTTTTAAATCAAGGTTTGATGAAACACCTCTAGTGGCACAGTAATGGAACACTACACCTGTTCATCTTTATACTTTATAACTCTGCTAATCAATGAAATGTAATAGATATACACACATGCATGTTACTCACAGCAGCCCAGCGGCCTCATCTCAGCATTCTGCGTGTAGACTTGGGAGATGTCCGCCATCCGCTTGCACAGCAAGTCCACAGGGATCTCGTAGCCATACTTATACATCCAGTTAGCAGCTTCATACTGCGCCCTCTGCACCTGAGACCTGCTATCAGCTTGAAAGGTGAAAGGGTGCAGAAAAAACACCTCACACACAAATGAATTTCAGAACGTAGGAATGAAAAGAACGCTAAAGTTGCATCAGTTTGTTTACAACGTGGTAAATATGGCAAATATGGTAAATCTCTGTGATGAAAATAGCAGCACTAAAGTTGGGCAATTCAAAACTCTGGTGTGAGTCATAGGTTAGCATTTTAGGGTTTTGTTTTTTTTTATTTTCCTTTGTTTGCTCTTGTTTGTTTGCTCTTTCACTTTTGAAAACTGGGTAAGTGTTTGATTTTTTTTCCCCATTTAGCGTTATATAATATTTGACTGCAACAAACAATTACATCTTTCCATAAAATGCAAATTCTTGATCTTTTCCTGGTCAGAAATAACCCCTGACAAATCAAATTGACAGATGGTTTTTCTAGAACATTAAAACAGCATTAGCAATGTAAAAATAAGGGGAAGAACAGCCTGCATGAATGTTTTTGTTCAAAGTAATGATTAATTGTTGGTGGCAGAAACTAAAAGGCTCAAACTCTCCATCAGCTGTTTAACACATTTCTTACCAGTCATGCCAGTCATAACACAGCCAATGTTCTCAGTAATTTTGAACAGGTGTGTGACGGTCAAGGTATCCAACAGCTTGTCCTGAAGAAAAAGTAAAACAAAGACAAAACAAGACTTTTACGCAAGACACATTCTCCATTATTCAGCAACCAGCCATGTAAGCTAACAAATGTCTGTTTCTCATGTGTTTGTGTGGACTGACTGGGACTTTCTTTTGAGTGCCGACCACAACACAGTCCTTCCCTCTGACTGCAACAGATGTCAGTCCACCCTGGTTGATGGCTTTAAAAGCATACTCTAAAGACAGACAAAAAGAAATAGAAGAGCATGAGCTGAGTGTGCACTTCTTTAATAAAGCAAATTGCCTGGTCTTTGTGGCATTCAACTGTACATACATGACTGACGATAGTGTATTACGCTACGCACAACTTTGCGATGTAAGGATAGTGGTGCTTTAGTTTTACAAGTTCTTTTAAACAGGTTTGTCCCAGGCAAATATTTAAAACATTTCAGTTATAAAATAAGACAGCCCGTACATTTTTTTTGAACACCAATGTTTTATTTATAGCTCACATCAAAAGGAAAAAGCAGTACAACGTTCAACTTCATATACAATACTTACTAATTTTTTCTTGAATTAACTCCACATTACATTTAATAAAATGCCTGGTGAAAATCGTGACAAACAGGGTTAAAATTGTGCTGTTGAATTCAAATAAAAATATTTATGTAGCCCTACTAGCTAGTTTAAACTTTAAAATCCATTGCTCAGTTAAGCTACATTTGCTGAAACGAATGGAACAAAATGAACCTAGCTATTACTTAATTATCCATATTCAATTAATTAGTTATAATTACATTTCAATCCTGATACACCGAAGGTAAAATTCTTTACATTAATTCTTAAAACCTCAGAACCTGAATGAGCTAGATAGAAGCTGCTAGCTAGCCGTTAGCTTGTTAGCCACAATTGGTGACAGGTTGAGTCTGCCTCACTTCTATCAACATTTACCAACTTGGTAGAGTCTACCCTCCGGGGAAAAGATGGTGATATGGCGGTCAAACCCTGCACTTGATCCCTGAGACATGACGGCTGGAAATAACTGAGGTAAACACTGCTGTGGGTTAAAACTGAAAGCGAACTGAGAAGAAACAGAGGCACAACATGCCTGACATTTACCCCGGATGTGATCTGTCAGCGTAAAGGTTTTCACATCCAGGTCACGGTGGCAGCTTTGTAGTTTGCAGGCGTTACCAGAGTACAGCTCAGCTTCCTAACATCCAAATCCATAAACATATATTTCTTTTCTTTCCAATATATAGGATTTGGAATGATATTAAAGGATAGCAAAATTGGACTCTTATCAATAATAGATACTAGTACTTTACTCATCCCCTTCATTCAAGGGGAAATTGCAGTGTTACAGCAGCAATTAAAACATTTAGACATTAATCCCAACAGATACGCTTCACGCAAGATGACACATACATATACACACACATAGTCAAAAAAAATCCTATAAACAATATATACAAGTTAAGAAAATATACATGTGCAAGAATCCTACTGTGCTACTATGTATAAAAATAAAATAAATAGCATAAAAAGTGTATAAAGAGATAAGACTCTCCAGATGTGCAAACAGACATAGTGCAAATAAGTCCTATGTGCAAGACTTGTGTTTCTGCCTCAACAGGAGAAAGTAAGTTTCCTCTCCCTGCCAAGGGGGGAATCATTGAACAGAGATATTGCAGAGGGGAGAAAAGGTTTCCTATAGCGGTCCTTGTTACAACGGAGTTGGATGAGCCTCCAGCTGAAAAAGCTCTGCT
>KV751346.1:11811540-11832869 GCA_001698575.1 Mola mola
TCAGCTCCAGTGGTTCCAGAGCAGTCCCCAGCACAGAGCCGGCCTTCCTAATAAGCTTGTTTAGTTTCTTAGTGTCCCTGCCTCTGATACTGCTGCCCCAGCAAACGGCCGCAAAGAAAAATGTACTTGCCACCACTGACTGGTAGAACATGTACATCATTTTGTTGCTTACATTAAAGGACTTCAGCTTCCTCAAGAAGTAGAGTCTGGTTTGTCCTTTTCTATACAGCATCAGTGTTGCAATTCCAGTCCAGTTTATTGTCCAGGTGAACTCCAAGATACTTGTAGTCATCCACCAACTGCACCTCCTCACCCTGAATGGTGATTTTCTTCAAGAGTGTACTGTTCCTCCTGAAGTCCACCGCCATCTCCCTTGTTTTGGTCACATTAAGCATAAGGTGGTTTGCCCCACACCATTCCACAAAGTGATCCACAAGTCTTCTGTACTCAGTCTCCTCTCCACCTCTGATACACCCCACAACAGCAGTGTCATCTGAGAATTTCTGCAGGTGGCAGGTCTCAGAGTTGTGCTGAAAGTCAGAGGTGTACAGTATAAAGAGGAAAGGTGAGAGTACAGTCCCCTGCGATGCACCCGTGCTGCTAACCAACTCCTCGGACACACAACCCCTCAGCCACACACACTGAGGTCTGTCTGTCAAGTAGTTTATAAACCAAGAGGTAGTGGAGGGGTCCATCTGCATTGCTTTAAGCTTTCCTCTCAGCTAGTGTGGGCTGGATGGTGTTGAATGCACTGGAAAAATCAAAGAACATGATTCTCACAGTGCTGCCAGCCTTATCCAGATGAGAATGGGCTCACTGTAGCAGGTATAGGATGGCATCCTCGACACCAAACTGCAGTGGGTCAAGCAATGTGGACATCTGGGGTTTGAGGTGGGCCAGAAGCAGTCTTTCCAGCACCTTCATGCAGTGGGACGTCAAGGCTACAGGTCTGTAGTCATTAAGTACAGTCGGAGTTGACTTTTTGGGTACTGGAACAAGGCAGGAGGTCTTCCACAGCACTGGGACCCTCTCCAGCCTCAGGCTGAGGTTGAAAAGGTGCTGCAGAATCCCACAAAGTTGGTCCACGCAGGCCTTCAGGACCCTAAGGCTGATGCCATCAGGGCCTGCAGCTTTATTTTGGCTCAGTCTCTCCAACTGTCTCATAGTTATTTCAAAATCATATGTACATAAGTGCCGTTTATGCAATTATGCATATCAATAAAGCTAGAGCTAGAAAACTGAATGCACTTGTGTCCGATTTATTTTAGCCCTTTGTCTAGTAAGTATTTTTTTCCTGGTTTATTTCCACCACAAAGATTGCACTTCATGAGTGTTGAATTTTTTTGTGTAGTATTACATCACAGTTCAGACAACTTAGCTATTTGTGGTAAAAGTTTTATTTACAGTTTAGATGAGTCCACAGTCATAGTCAAAGAATATGGATTATGAGTGTGTGTGTGTGTTCAGTGATTTTTGGTGAGGCAGAGCCATCGTTGTGGTATTTCATAGGTACTCCTGTCATGTGTGTCGTCATAGGGTAGGTGCCATGAATCCGCCGAGGTCTGGACAATAGTGTCATAGCTGGGGATACCCTGAACACACATACAGACACATACACAGATAAATGATATGGTTCTTTTTTCGACCCTCTGAACTCAAAAACTTCTCTCCTCTTCCTCACCAGGAATCGGACTCTCCTGCCTGCAGTGACATATCCATCCACTACCAGCTGGTGGCCTCTCTGCCACTTGAAAAAGAGTCGTCTTGTAGCGCCGTCCGGCAGGGAGGCCTTGTGGTCCCTCATCAGGTCCCTGCTCACAAACCAACAGTGGTTCCCAGAATACAAAGTGGCATACAGCAAAAAAGGGTCATCTTCCGAACTAAAAGACAAATAGACCAAGATTTGTGAGGTATACATAAACAATACATCGTATTAAGAAAACAGAGGTATGGTTGAAAATAACAATAATAACACAGCAGCTGCTTTGCTTTATGTATTTTCTGTAGAATAATTTCAACACAATTCTTTATCATAATGGGTTTCTCACATATTTTCAGTAAAGAAGCAATGAGCTTTCTGCTGGATGACGTCCATGTTGTGTCTATCCCAGGACCTGGAGGGCCGCAGCATGTGTTTCCTTCCCAGCACCAGAATAGTCAAGCCCTGACGCTCCAACTCTGACACTACCGCCAGCAACTGAAACACACACCTCAGCTCTTTGAATATATGAATACATACAGACACAAGTGTCAGAGTGTATGCCAAGCTCAGTTAGGATACATAACTATACTTCATGGTATACATAGCAGCTTCCAAATCATTTCATTCTTTAAAGTATTTTATAGTAATCTGATGTAGACAGTATGTAAACTATATAGCTTTAAAAGTTAACTGCACCAAACCCTTATGTTTTTTGATTTCATGAAAATGGAAATGAACTGTTTCCTGCTTCTGAATGGACCCTAAGATTAATTAATAAAATTACTATAATAATACAACAAAGAACTTCTAGCAACCTACTAATTGTCACAGAAGAAGTACCATTCCATACCATTTTAAAATCTAGGGAATCAATTAATACATTAATATTTTTGCAGTTCTTGTGTGGGCCTTGGGCCTTAAGATGTCCTAATTTTAATTAATTATCCTAATTAGCTAACTAGATTAAAATGCAGTTTTATGGCATTTTATTCTGTGAATTTACCATAATTGATTATGTGCTGATGGCATGGCTGTATGGATGGTGACGTTGGCTGGTTGGCTGGTTCACTGAAGAATCTACTACAGAGTTGATTACAGTGAAGTTTAGTACACAATTGTGTGGCCCTCAGAGGAAGGCTCTGCTTACCTTTCCTCTACGGAAACGGAAAGGACTGATTTTAAGTGCAATAAACCAATGCTTAAGAAATATTACTCTATAACTCTGGTGCCTACAGCAATCATACTTTAATACTCAATATACCGTCAAAATCCAGGTGTCAGCCAAAGACTCTACATCGCTCTGGAAAGGACTCCTGAAAATCACCAAATACAAACCTGTAGTGCCCAACTCTGTGATGGACCTGCACCTCGATAATCAACTGAATGAGTTTAACAGCAGATTTTAAAGACAATGGGACAGTCCTGACACCACCCCCGCCATCAAACCTCCCCGGCTCCAGTCTGCCACCTCCACCTCCCTCTTATCAGCAGGGACCTGCCGACCTACCACATCAATGGCCCCCTCCACTACCTCCACTACCTCCACACCTCTCACCATTCATGGGAGGGATGTAAATAGTAAAGAGTCAAAACCTGCACAAACAGCCGAACTTGACTCCATTTCCTAGTCCACCTTGAAGGACTGTGCTGATCAGCTGTCTCCGGTGTTCACAGACAGTTTTAACACCTCAGTGGAGATATGCCACGTACCATTCTGCATCAAGACCTCCACCGCCATTCCCGTCCCCAAAAAGACAAGGACGACAGAACTTAATGACTACAGACCAGTCTCCCTGACTCCTGTGGTAATGAAGTCCTTTGAGAGCCTCGTCCTTGCCCACTTCAAGGATAACACCACCCTTCTCTTGGACCCCCTGCAGTTCGCCTACAGAGCTAATAGATCTGTAGACGATGCGGTCAACATGGCCCTTCACTACATCGTCACGCCAGGATCCTGTTTGTGGACTTCAGCTCTGCATTCAATACACTCATACCAGCTCTGTTTCAGGATAAGCTTTCCCACCTGAGTGTGCCAGATCCCACCTGCAGATGGATCACTAACTTCCTGTCTGACAGGAAGCAGCATGTAAAGCTGGGGAAGCATGTCTCTGACACCCGGACCATCAACACTGGCTGCGTTATTTCCCCTCTACTCTTCTCCTTGTACACAAACAGCTGCAACTCAAGTCCTCAATATGTCAAACTGCTTAATTTTGAGGATGACACAGCCCTCATTGGGCCGGTGTGCTGTATCCACTGCCAAGGACAAGTGCAGACTGCAACATATTATCCTCTCAGCAGAGAAGGTGATCGGTTACAATCTGCCATCACTTCAGGATCTATATGCCACCAGGATTCTGAGGCAGGCAGAAAAGATTGTGGGCGATCCATCACACCCCAGAAATAAACGTTTTCAGACTCTCCCCTCTGGTAAGAAGCTGTGTCTCATGCCACAAAAACAGTTTCTTCTCCTCTGCTGCTGGCCTCATGAACACTTCTGAATGACTCCACAAAACTCTTCCTTCCACCCCATCTTCCCAGTGTACTGTGTGTGTAAATAGCATTTCTGTGTTGTATTTTATGTTAAATGTCTGCACTTTAACACCAAAGAAAATTCTTTATATGTAAAACATATTTGCTAATAAAACATATTTCTGATTATGATTCATAAAATACCTGCAAAATACCAGAAAAAATTACAGAAGTTTCCTTCAGTGGTCCTTGAGAAAGTTTCTATGACTTTTGTGACAAAACAGGGTAATTGTGTGTTTGTACTTTCCTTTGTTTTACAGCTACATAGCATCTGAGAAATGCAGATAGAGAGGTTGTGAACGCACTTCCAGACAGGCAGATGTGGGTAGCTAAGTAGACTAGGTGTTATTAAAATCAGGTGCTGGCCAGTTATAAAAGCACCTCCTGTACCCATCTTCATACAGACACCAGGGTAAGTCATAACGCAAGCGGTGAAAAAACCCCCGAGTTGGACACACACACGCACCTGTGGGAAGAAATGACTGAAATCTAGACTATAAAAACTGTGTGTCTGCCTGTGTAATGAGGATTCTGAATCTGCACTGTAAGATAAGTAGAACCTGTCACATATTTTAATGGAATCTTTTCATCTCTTTATAATATCACGTGTTCCACACTTGCGCAGCCGTGTTTTTTGTTACCGTCTCCGACAGCTTGCTTTTGTCCTTGTTGATATTTGCCACATTCAATCCATCTATAACCACATCCCTGAACAAACACAAAACAGACGGATTAAAAAAAGAAAAATGAGATTCAGAAATCAGGGGAGGTGTGGATATAAAGACATAATGATATGCAACTTATACAAGATACCGTGCCATACTGATACAAAAACTCTTAAACTGAATGATATTACAGGGGTTGTGTGTAAAAGACATTGATCCCAATATGGCCAATGTGACAGATGTGTTCACATTTTTGGCATAAGAGTGTCAAACATGTTTTACTGAAAATGTACACAGGAAAAGTCTGCAGAACTCTCTATCAACAACAGGAAAGGCTTGTTCCTTATACTGGTTGAGTAGCTGACCACGTGCAAGTCCACTGGCGTGAAGGTTCGCTGGTTTTTGTCACTGACTGATCACAAATCTACCTGGCCTACCTTTCTCAGTACTGAGATGGCAGAGTGCCAGATGGCTGACATTTAAGAACTCTGTGTTACGATAAAATCAAATGGCTTCATTTTTAAAAAATGTTTGCCCCCTGTTGGACAACTTTTTCTTATTTTTGAGTCGGACTAAGATGACAAAATTGTGGTTAGCTGTCTCTCAGCTGACCACAATTGCATTTAGTCACATTTTATTTTCACAGCACAATTACATATAACAAGCAGGAGGAATGTGTACATATCAAATGTGTAACTTCAACTATAACTAAGTTTAACTGTAATGCAGCTCCGTACCATAATATGAAAGCAGTGTTAAAGCGTAGAATAGGACAGCACATGAAGAGTATTTGTACTTTCACTTTTAGATAGCAGCGCCATGGAAATAAGCTGCTGTGAATTCCCCCGAACGTGAAACCTGACTTAATTAACAATGTCACAAGGGCACAATCAAAATGTAATTGTATAAACACTGTAATGTTCCTCTTCACCAGCTGCCGAGCCCTAGTATTTTTTTCCAGTAGCTCTATTTTGATGACTTTATTACACCAAACACATGCACACACACACAGTATGGGATGATAATTTTTTTCTGTGGTAACAATGCGTAATACCACAATAGACTCAGATCAGAGGAAGATGAATAGATGAGGTTGGAAGGGTGCGAATATTAAAAAAATAGTTTAAAGAGACAATAAGAGCAGGAAGAGATAAATGGAGTGCAAGTCCAGTATAATTATCCAGGGACTTTCCAGAGCTGATATGTGAAACCAGTTCATTGTGCTGCTGTGGATAATATGACTGCTTGGAACGTGCGTAGACACACACACATATGCACCTCCGTACACAGGCTTAAAATGCCACTTACGCACTTATTACACACGCAGGACAGCATATTTCCGATAATGCATAAAGCATTTATGCTTACGGAGTTCAAAGTCAAAATGCAAAACAGCATAACTGACTGCTGTATTCCGGCTTATCGGTTACATCCAGCAACTATAACAGGTACATTCAGCTGAGTTGATCTTGTATATGTTCCACATTACACTACATCCAGTAGTGTACATCAGTTTCATCACTTACATGTACAGTTACAGTTAGTTAGTTACAACAGTTACAGTTACATCCGTTTTAAATGTAACTGGATAGTTGGCAGGTAATGTTATGGTTCAGTTTGTTTGACTTTTAGAAGTCTACCGTCCACAGTTCTGGAAAAATTGGCCATCAATTTGTTTCTTTTAGTTCCTATTGACAGTGGCTTTAGCTGCTTTAATTTTCGGCTTTATATGCTTCCCAAAATTTAAAAAAATCATTTAACATTGGACAAAAAACAAAAAACAAAAACAAATTTATACCACATGTGTATAGTGTAATTATTTAATCCCCACCCCCAAAAAATTGACCTTGAGAGATACAAGGTCATGATCACAGCATGCAAGTTTGTAAAAAAATAATGATACCATTTTTGTTGAAACTGTTTCGGGAAGGAATAATAGGGAGCATGCAATGAAACTGCATGGTGCTGGGGGAGGGGATCTGTTTTTTTGCTCACTCAGTGCAGTTCCAAGACGCATGACTGTCGGCTTTGTTATGTCTCAACATCTATACGTATATGCTTCACCAAACGTAGACGAAACACAGCTACTCTTCCCCTGCCCTCCCCCTCTTACTTAATCTATGTCCCTGTCCGCATCTGCTGCTCCACTGTTGTCTGAAGCACTCTGGTTGCCTTGAAATTAAATGCTCTCAATTGGGAATTAATGAAGTCATGTTACACAGCACGTCTGTTTGCCTCCTTTGCTCCGTCTCCTCCCCTGTGAGGTCGTTGTGGTGCATATTCTCATGGTGCTCCACATGCTGGAAATCCCCTCAATTTAACTAACATTTGCACCGACAAAACGGCCCCAGACTACCAAAAAACACAAAGGAGTGCACGCAAACATTGTCTCTGTTCATCAATTACCTATGATATATTATTAACAGCATGCTACCGATGCTGCCAAGTGTCTTTTGGAACTATTTCACGTGAATTACTGCCATCTTTTGAAGTTTGCTATAACTGGCGATATAAAAAATTCAGCCAGTACATTCCAATCCGATGAAAAGCTTGTGCCCTGGCTCTTTCTACACACAGACAGTGAACATATGCATGCAAGATACAGAGATGACTGTCTTCTCTTTGGATACACAGCTCAAAAAATAATTATTTTATCTCTGCGGGCATGTGCAAGTTGTCCCGTTACTTGTGTCAAGTCTGTGGTGGAATGACTCCTACACTTGAAAGTCTTTACACACCATTTTTGCACCTGAAGACACACCAAGGCCTGCAAAATAAGTCATTTTCATATCTGGGAGTGTTTTGTAGGAAGCAACTGGACTTCTTATCTTGTCTTCTTATCTTGTTATCTTCAAACAAGATAAGAAGTCCAGTTGCTTCCTCCTAAACACTCCGAGATTAAGATGACCTGGATGACTGAGAACTTTCACAGTCATTTTCATATCATAACACATGCAAAAAATAAAACTCTATACTGCGCAAAGCATCAGAATAGTGTAAAGAAGTTGTTTGACATTTGGGAAAACACGCTCCAGTTTTTGTGCAGAGAAGTACATATAAAGATTGATCACTTTCATTCCTGTCAGTCACACTTGAAGCCTTAAGACATCAAAAATGGGTAAAAATTACAATTTGTGGTTTGTTGCATAATTAATGAAGTGTATTAATAAAGGTAAGACAACCCAGATGTAGATTTTGTTCAGGTAAACTACATACTTGGTAGGTGTAACAATTCTAACAGCATGCTGTCTTTATGCTAAGATAAGATGATCAACTGGTGTACAGGTGCTGACAATATTTTCATTTAACTCTCACCATCAGAGAATATATAAATTATGATATTTTATATAGACTACATTTTATGAGTTAGGAGTTGAATCCATGGTTGGGTCTGTCCCTTAATATATGGTCTGAAATCATAAAAAAATGGCCTGACATAGCACAGTAGGGTATTGCGACGGATAGCACTTGATTCGAATTTTATACCAAATAGAGCAGACAAGACTTTCAATAGGCTGAAGTGGGGGACCTACAATGTTTTGGGAGATTTTAGAGAATAATGTTATTAAAAGTTTACAGGATTTAAAAAGCCAATATGATCTGAACAATCTGGACTTTTACAGATATTTACAAATGAGGTATTATTTAGAGCAAACACTAAGAAGGGGCAATTTGGCTGAAATAGAGGCAGGGATTATTCAATTGTTTATTTTGGCGTAAGAGTCAGACTCAGGCAAAAGTTAATTTTAAAATCATAAAAAGAAGTAGAAAATTTAAAAAGAAATGATACATGTATACATAAAAGAGAACTGGGAAAAGGAGGCCTCAATTGTATTATTTAGAAAAGAATGGGAAGAAGCGAGTGAGTTGCAATGGAAGACGACTTGCTGCTTGTCGTGGAGAGAGTATGGATGGTGAGATATTTTATTATACCAGCACACAAAACAAATTCTCAGGGTACTAGTTGTAGGAGACAATGTGGAGGAATTAATGCCAACCACTATTTTACTTTAAATATCAACACCAAGCTCGCAATGCCTGACACTAACCTTCATTTAAAATGAGTCATTACCAAGAGGAGCTGTGTTCTTTAACTGTTACTCCCATGCAGAGTAACAGTCTAGTGACTGTTCAGCTAACATCAACAGCCCAGTGTTGCGTGCGTACCAATGATGCCATCTAGCAGAAGTTAGAGTGAAGACGCTAAATAGAATTTAAATAGATTTGTTTTATTTTTACACATTAGAACTACACGGTACTGTCTTCTAGGATCATATCTGTTAGGTTATTGCCCATTAGGAGAAAGTTCAAATATAATAAAAATGGCACTTTAAACTGAAACTAGCTTAATAGTTTACTGCTGAAGTTCAAAGTTTGTAAGCATGAGGAAAACTATTATTCATATGAATGTAGTACTCATTTCATTGATTGAAAATTAGTGCCAGTCAATTAAAACAACTTAATATCACAAAATATATTGTAAATAATCTCTTTGAATATAATTTCATCCATCCAACAACCCAAAATTTTAAAGAAATCCTTAAGTTTATTGTTAAGCACCAATAAAACCTTTGGTTGTTTGTGTGCGTGTGTGTACCTCGGGTGTAGTCTTGTTAAAAACATCTCGTCCCTGAATGATGTCTGTCATCACTCTGTCTTTCAATCGCTGGTACTCCTCGGCAGTCAGCTGGATGGACTCTAACTCAGTCCCACAGCATCCACACACCCCCCTACACACAAATTACACATAAAGTACATTCATAACACACACTTTGCCCTTGTGCAAATATGCAAACAAATCAAATAAACTGCTATGAGGATTCATGTCGAGGTAGGATGTGGCGTAATTACTTTGAGGTGGCACTGGTCCAACTTCCTGTCCATTTCTGCCCCGCGAGACTGAAGACAGGGAGGAAGAGCCGGACAGAGAACAAAGAACAGAGAAAGGAGAGAGAGGAGTGATGAGTTGGGGCGGAGAGAAAAGAGAGGGGAATGAGTTCATGTTATATTCATACTGGCTATAAATGTTGATGTGTAATTTTATCATGTTTATTGACCATAGTGTTTTATGAATCTTTGAATGTCTGTGACTGTGCAACCACTGAAGCGAATAATGATCAAATTTGAAGAAATATGAGGCGCAATCCACCACAGTTTCTCCTTTGGCCCTCAGTATCTTAATCGCTCTCACAGACCTCTCGAACCAGGTCTTGATGCTGCTGGCAAGGCTGTGTTGGGGGTAAACCTGGTTGTTCCTCATGTAGAGCAGAATCTCCAGCAGCCTTTCCTGCTGCTCCGGCTGAGACGTGACCTCTCCTTCTGTCCTCCTCACTCCCTTAAACAGAGCATCCCAGGTCTCCTCGTGAGGGCTCAGTCCCTTTTCTATTAATTCATCGTACAGAGCCCAGGCAGTGGCCGCATCACCGTGCACCATCGCTGCCGAGATGACATCACCATAGTTGCGCGGTGACGGCGTAAAGATCTGTTAGTATGACAGTAGGAGCAGGTGATAACAGAGCAGTTTCAATACAAGGTAAATGAATTTTAAACAATGAGAGCACTATTCACCTTCTCGAGATCGTGCAGGATGCTGATAGCCTCCCTCCACCTTTCCGTTCGGCTGAAAGACTTGATGAAGAGGCTGGAGGCTCCTGTGTCCAGAGAAGGAAAACTCCCTCGCATGATATCATAGACATCGAACACCTCGGCATCGTGGCCACCGCTCACACACAACGTCAGGTACCGTAGTAGCAGCTCATAAGACAGAGTCCCAGTTTCCATGGCTACAAATGTGAGCAGGGACCTGTAACGGAAAGGTGCAGTATGTGCGTAAAATACAATGGCTTATGAAAAAAATGATGATGCTTAAATTTATCAATATGGACAAAACAAAGATATAATTAAGAAGATATAATCTAAAAACATCTATAAACAGGTCCTGCTGGCCATTACCAGAATGAAAAAACACACATACACACAAAGACTATTGTTCTCCTCTCACTTGGCAATATCCAGTTTTGACCCGGAGGTGAACATTGCGCACATCATCTGGAGGTCAAAGCGTTGTGGATCACCCAAAGACGCTTTAAGAATCTTCCACTCAGCAGGAGAGAGCGGCCAGTCAGGAGGTTGTACCTTCCCTGTCAAACACTCAGGCTTTAAGATCATGATCAAAGATAAACAGGATTCCCACCTTAGTTCTGGGATGTCCTACTACCTGTTCCTCTCGTTGGCCTCTCCTTGGGCTCCTTCACCGGTTGCTCCTCATCCCAAGAGACCAGCACTGCTTTCCTCCTTAGTATCTCTGTCGTCCTCTTTGCCGTGCCAGCAGCAAACACCGATTTGGGGAAGGAAGGCCTCTGGCGAAGAGTGGCGGCCTTCCCCCTTCCCTTCACAGCATCATCCCATGATTCCTCTTCCCTCTGTCTGATGGTGTTTTTTTTTGTCCCCCCCTGCCCACTGTACCTTCTGTTTATCTCTCTGCCACCTGGGTTAGAGTCTCTGGTGCACAGAAAGCGTGCTGAAGGAGCCAGCTGTAATGATTTGTACGGAGAAGTCTTTTGTGTGAAGAAAGCTGAACTCCCTAGGTGGAATAAAGTTTTTAAGGGTTTCTGGCATATTCTGACTTTTAATATAATGGTAGAGCCCATGTTAGGGCATTTAACCTCTGGGCTTGTGAAAATTTAGTGTAAATTATTTACTAATCTTAACATTCACTTCAATTATGAATCAGCTATTATAAACCCACAATTTCGAACTGCAGAAATACTTATTTCCAAAAAGAAGCGAGCACAAAGCTAACACATGCTGTTAACTTACCCTTATCAATAACATGAGACTAGCAAGCTAACGGCAGTGTTTCAAAAAGCTAGTAGTTTATGAAGAATGTTATCACTCTGGTCGGCCCAATAGATCCTTATAGCCCTTTAAATGCGACTCGTACTCCCCTAATATCCACATGTGGTAAACTACATTTAAAAACTCTACATAAGCTATACTTTCATGAACTTCCAACGGTATATGGATGACTGGCGTCGCACACCTTGACGTCATCAACACTTGACAGCTCAGTTTGTGAGATGCGTCAAGTTTTTTTTTTTACAATAACCGAGAGAGAAGACCGGAATGACTATTTGGTTTAAAATAAAGGCACTGATTATTTAAGTATATGAAACAAGTGACTGTAAGGGAAAACGTATAATAAATAAAATTATGAGACACGCATTCTTAACACATTTACCTTGCTACTTCATTGCGTTCAGTTTTTCCAAAACTTTAAAAAATTATGCTTTCATTATGGAATAGGTAAACGTAAACCGGAAGCGTCGTTCTTCAACTATTCGGCAATGTAACGTTCACCCATTTTTAGCTAGCCTTGCGCCATTTGTACACAAATGCTTTTATCGATTGAACTATTAATTGAATTCCCCTCGGAACAGGTATGGCCAAAGAACAACACCCTCACTGGTCGAATATGTTGAAAAGGAGGTTAGCAAACTCCACAAAAGGTGAGACAACATGCAAACTAACGTTAGCTAATTTGGATTGTTAGTTCTCCAGAAAGCATCGTTCGTTGGTTCGTGTTTTCTGTAAGCTAATTCAGTATGTATGGCGATTGCTATGGTTTTGCCAATACCGGGTTGTTCTTAATCCATGCCCCTGTTATTGCACAGATGCGAGAAGCGAGGCGGAAATGAAAGCAGAAGAAACCGAGCTGTTTACCAAGTATTACACAGAGTGGAAGGGAGGAGGAGATGGCGAAAAGTCGTACAAGAACATCCCACGATTTTACTACAGGGTATTATTTGGATTGATGATATATATGAACCTAATGGTATAGGCTTAGATTTTTTTTATTAAGACTAACTTGAATAAGTTACAGCCCGGACGCCTTGAAAGTGATATATGACAGTAGAACACAATAAGTGGTGGATTGTAGTTTTACCAGAAGAGTCTGATTGTTTAAGTATTTCAGGGCGGGCAGTCAGCTTTATTCTGTTCCACAACTCAGCTTTTAGCCGTCAAAATCACCCCACTAATACTCTTATATCACAGCAATCATCAATAATGGTGACGATGGTTGTATTAGTGATGCATGGTTGACAACAGTGCACGGTACAAGTTGTTTAACAATGATGATAAGCAGAAGTGAGTGTAACTCGGGTGGTGATGATGATGATGATGATGATGATGTTGCTGTTGCTCTGCAGCTACCAGCAGAGGATGAAGTTTTACTTCAGAAGTTGAGAGAGGAATCCAGAGCTGTCTTCCTTCAGAGGAAGAGCAGAGAACTACTGGATAATGAGGAACTACAGGTAAAACAGTTAAACATCAGTCAGATGAAACATCGTGATGTACATTTGCATGTATACGTAACACTATTAATTTGTTATTATTGTTATAGGAGGGGTCTTCTCCCGTTTCAGAAAATATGTACGTACTAGAACTAGGTTGGAGGGAAGTCTTGGATCTGATTTTGAGCAACTAAAAGGAACCTCAGCAAGCTTATGATGCAAAAAGATGCAATCCCTGCAGGGAAGGCCTTTTTATATCTCACTCTTCATCTTGTAAATAAACGACCAAAAGCTAAAAACGAACACTTATCAGAATGATACTTAGCAATCCAATTTACACAAGGGTGATATATAGCTCGTGAAGGATCGTATTCTGAGTCTTCATCAACATGTAAACATGGACCTGATCAAGTCATTAGCTGTCAGCTAATAATAACTTTTTGTGCTTTTACTGCTTGTGTCTTTATATAGAACCTGTGGTTTCTGCTCGATAAGCACCAGGTGCCTCCAGTGAATGGTGAGGAGGCCATGATCAGCTATGAAGCCTACCTGCAGGTGGGGGAGAAGGCCGGGTCCAAGTGCAAGTAAGTAAAGGTTTGTAAGCAACAACCAAGATTGTACTTGTGATATGTTATAGCTCCTTATAAAAGTTCTTGTTTGTGTAAAAGATTGATACTAAGAACCCCCCCCCCGTCAGCTTGACTTTGTGTTCACCTGGCATCAATGTGTCATGGTTAATGGGATAACTAAATATTCAGAGTTCAGGTTAATTGATAGTCTGATCACTGGCTGTCAGAGATGCATTTGGCCACATTAAACAACTTGAGCAACATCTGCGCTGCGGCTGTACAAATAACCTTTTTAACAAGGAAGTGTACACATATTGTGCTGGTGGGTAATATGTTAAGGGGCGTTCAACAGATTCAATTTTATGTTTTCACGGCTGCAAAAAAAAGAGAAATCTAACTTTGACATGTATGGCAGAGACTACTTTTAAAAATAACATCCAGCTAAGATCCCAAGGGGAAGAAACACATTAACAGCAGGTCCAAAGCAGGGTAGAGTACTTTCAGACTAAAACCGTGGTGCAAAGAAGCTTGTTTCTTCTTCCTCAGAAAATTCTTTACAGCTAGAGTATACGCCAAGCTGCTGCACAACGACCCATATGGCCGGATCTCCATCATGCAGTTCTTCAACTACGTCATGAGGAAAGGTCTGGACCATCACCTTCTGGTCAACCTCTACTCTTATGTCTGCTAAACTTGGTCACTTTTATGGATTTATCGGTGCTAGTGACTACTTAGTTGCTGAATTCTGCTTCTTCTGCTTTCTCTTCTAGTGTGGCTGCATCAGACCCGGATAGGTCTGAGTCTGTATGACGTAGCAGGACAGGGCCACCTCAGAGAGTCGGTAAGCAACACGAAGACGACAGATTTTTCAGCCAGGAGAAAATTATGTTTTGCTGTAACGCTACAATGTAAAAAAAAAAAAAAAAAAATGCTTAGATAAACTGACACTTGTTTGCTGTAGGATTTGGAGAACTACATCCTGGAGCTGATCCCCACTCTGCCTCAGCTGGATGGGCTCGAGAAGTCCTTCTACTCTTTCTACGTCTGCACAGCTGTTCGCAAGTTCTTTTTCTTCCTCGACCCCCTTCGAACAGGTGACACTGAACCACACACTTGGAAATCAGTAGAGACACATTCCCAGACTGAATACCTGTGCTTTATTCGAACCACTAACTGTGGCTTTTATATCTATGGATTTTTTTTTCAGGAAAGATTAAAATCCAGGATATACTGGCCTGCAGTTTTCTTGATGACTTGTTAGAGGTAGCATATTTTCACATTTCTTAACTTTTCTCTTTAAAATGTTACAAGCCATCAGGTTACGTCACCGCCAACAGACAGTTAAAGGACCAATTGTTAAAATACCCCTGGAAAGATTTTGAATCTATTATTAATACTGTATTTCTTATTTCTTTATCATTATTCTTTGTAAATAGTGTAAATAGCAGCAGATGTGACCTCGTGTTTCTCCTCTCTCACAATCTCTCTCTTTCTCTGTGCCCCCAGCTGAGAGATGAGGAGCTGTCTAAAGAGAGTCAGGAGTCCAACTGGTTCTCAGCCCCATCAGCCCTCCGAGTGTACGGTGAGAACACGTCTGTGTCTGGTGTCTCAAGTTTGCAATGTCCACAATCCATTGTGAGTAATGTACATGTGCAATAAATATCAGGGTTCGTGCAGCCTCTTAAAAAAATCTGAAATCGTCTTCAAATGAAATCAGGAAAGTTAAAGTGATAAATTGTCTTAAATTTACCACAGTTAAACTGTATGTCACACAAGAAATCCAATAGTGTTTGTTGTAAATGTTTATTTGGGCTATTAAACAATGAGACACTCCCTTGTTAGTAGAAGTTTTACATTAAGATGTTTAACTACAGACCCTGGGGTACGGCTTCGTCCCATCCTACAGTCATTATTGTCATCTTTTTGTGGTCATCGGTGGTTGTTTGCAAGCTAACAAGGTAGGAATGATGAGGAGATGCAAGTGTATAGACAAATAGATGGATGAAGAGGAGTTTCAGACATTGAATGCATGGTTTCAATGCAGCCGGAAATGAAGAAGTGGTGTAATTAAGTGTAATTAATGTCAAAAGATCTTTACATTAGGGACCATGGGACATTTAATCCCACATGTAATCTGAAAAGCGCCAGCAGTGCACAGGGTTGCCTTAATGAGACTGTGCTGAAGTTGCCTGATTGCACAAAGCACAACCGAATCTTCTGGACTCGTTCACACCATTTTAACTGTCGGCATTGAGCAATTTTGTGTCGTTGCCAAGAGCACGGTGGGCTCAGGTGTCCTCATTTCTTCCTGGTCTTCAAATGTTTTCTCTCATGTCCAGATTGTATCAGCATTCTTTGGATCATAAATTAGTTTTGTCCAGGTCTTGAAAAGTACTTTGAAAAGTGAGCAATAACCCTGAATAAGATATTGCAGTTCAAACATAATACCTATACATTATCTGTGCTAACTAAAGATTTTCAAAGTGAAGCTGGGATGTTCTGTTTTTCTTTTTTTTTTACCTCTCTGTCTCTTTAGGCCAGTACCTCAATCTGGACAAGGACCACAATGGCATGTTGAGCAAAGAGGAGCTGTCTCGCTACGGCACAGCCACACTCACCTCAGTCTTCCTGGACAGAGTGTTTCAGGAGTGTCTCACATATGATGGAGAAATGGTACAGTGAACAGCACTGGTAGGAGAGTTGTTGTTGACACATGTGGGTGACAGATTAATGAACCCCTCTAATGAACCCCAATTTTGCCACAAGATAATTGTTCATTTGTTGTTTTGCTGGTGGTGTTGGCCACACTCTCCAGCAGGGGGTTAGCAGGACTGAGATCTTGATTGAGTGATTGTGAAGCTCTCCGCATGACTCACACACTCCACAGGCATTCTTTAACCCCTCATTTCTGCCACAGCAGCGTCTAATTCCTCTTCAACAATAAACCTCGTCAGGTCAATTGTGTAAATCTGTCCCTCTTTTGTCTCAGGACTATAAGACCTATCTCGACTTTGTGCTGGCACTGGAAAATAGGAAAGAGCCAGCAGCACTACAGTATATTTTCAAGCTTTTGGACATGGAAAACCAAGGATACCTCAACGTCTTCTCCCTCAACTATTTCTTCAGGGTATGAGCCACACGTCTCTCACATCATCACATATGTGACAAATCATTTTTTTTATGATTTAATGTAATTATTAAAATCCAAATTCTCTTCCTCCGTCTTTATTTTACTACTGCATTTAAAAAATTGGGAATTTTGTGTTTTATTTATTTATTTATTTATTTTTCTCCAGTGTTATTCAAGAAAGTGAACATTTAATATATTGTAGACTCATTCCATTCTATTTTCACGTTGATGATTATGGCCTAAAGCCAGCACAGTGGAGCAGTGGTTAGCACTGTCGCCTCACAGCAAGAAAGAGCCTTTCTGTGTGAAGTTTGCATGTTCTCTCTGTTCCTTTCTGTGTCTGTGTGGGTTCTGTCTGGGTACTCTGGCTTCTTCCTGCAGTCCAAAAACATGCAAAAAGGGGACAAGGCTAATTAGAGTTACACTGAGAAAAAAATACCTTCCATAATACTCTAATTTTTTTTAGATGCTCTTGAATAAGCCAGGACATTTATTATCGCTACTTTCTGGGGGGATTAAAATGCAACGTGCATGTTCACACTCACTATGTTTTTCAGGCCATACAGGGGCAGATGAAACTCCATGGACAGGAGCCGGTCTCCTTCCAGGATGTTAAGGTACACACACAAACACGCACAAAGTCCAATGTTCCTTCACAGGTGACTCCTTGTAAACAACCTACTTTAAGTTAAATTTTAATAAGAGCTGTTTGTCTTTTTGACCTCATGTTGGGTCTATCTCAGTCATATGTCTCTTTTGCTGACTGAAGGTTCAACCAGTCTGTACATATCTTTGCCCCTCTTTTAAGAGACAAAAAAAAGTTGAACATTTTGGCCACTGTTTCTCCTTAGGATGAAATATTCGACATGGTGAAGCCCAAAGACCCCTATAAGATCACTCTTCAGGATTTGGTAAATAGTTGCCAGGGTGATACCGTCACCAGTATCCTGATTGACCTCAACGGCTTCTGGACCTATGAGAACAGAGAGGTGCTGGTTGCCAACGACAACGATGGTGGCAGCAGCAACACAGCTGACCTCGACGACACCTGAAGGTGACACTCCTGACAACCTGAAAGCCAGACTTTCAGGAACTTCCCGGCTTACTGGCGACTCAAAGCCTCCATTAGCATTTGAGATGAATGTCTACATTGTGGAAAAACTTGAGGTGATGAATAGAAGGAGGAAGGAGGCAGAGAGAAATGAATGTGTTGACTGGAAGGAGGAAAGCCAGACACGGTGCTTTGTGTAATTATTTTTCTGTGTTCCTGCCTCTTGTTTTCCTGCAAAGAACCAAAACATGTTGCTTTGTAACTGACCTTCTTAAAATAAATGGGGTTTTTTTAGAACTTTTCTGGCAATGCCCAAATTTTTCACTTTTCTTTACATTATCGAAGCTCTTCATTATGTAAACCTATTGAATGATCACACCTACATAAAAATGTTTACAGTTATTCAAGTGAAAGTCAAAGTGGATGTAGTTGATATTAATATTAAGTGATTCAAATCTTTGTTTAATTTAAAAGGTGACACTCATATTGCAATCTGACTCTTTAGTTCTCTCTTCTACATTTAGATTATTTTTAGCTGATGATGGCTGCTGTTTTCACTGGAGAAGCTCTGAAAAACCCTATGTGTGATCCCCTGCAAGTACTACACTGCAGTCATATGACACACAGTTTAACAGTGGCGTATTCAGGAGTTTAAGATATTTCTCAGACAGGAGTTGAATATTGGACCTCCAATGGTTGGATTTGTAAATAAACAACTTTTGACCAAAACATTTCACCATTAACTTATTTACTTGATTAGCTTACATTGCTATTAACTTAAAAGCGATAAATGAATGTAAAGCTCATGGGTGATTTTCACTACCCCCAAGTGGCCAGAAATATCTGCTAAGGCAGAGTATACTGCATAATACTGGCACATCATAAACAGGATAAAAAGAACTAAAACCTCCAACAGTTAGAATGGGTTTCTCTGAAATGTCCCCAGGGAACTGTGCTAAATCAGCTTCTGGTTGAATCAAAGCTCCCTTTATGAAACTAAATGCCTTGTTTATGAACAATCTCACTGTGTCCTTGCGTAACACATTCAACATGAGAAAATCTAAAATTCAATCAGCTGTAGACATAGAATATTCTCACACTTCTATGCCCTGAATGTATCCCTTAAGGTATGTTTAAGAGTTGAAAAATGTAAGTTGTTTAACCAAACTTCATGTTTATGAAAATTGTATTAGATGATTCAAATAATTTGACAGTTCCTTATTGGTTAGAATGGCTTTATTATGCCTAGGTCATAGGTGGTTAAATCAGTGGAAGAAATTCAGTATTGAGGTTAACAAGTAAAACAAAATCCAACATTTGGACATTTGCAAGTTTTATTCATGCACAAAATATAAATACATATACATAAAGTTTAAATTAACCAAACTATTTTCATATAGAAGCCCTGTTTAGACATAATAAAGCATTAATAATATTCTTCATTGACTCATGTAGTGTTAAGTATTAACATAGTAAATCAAGCGTGTGTTCATACGGTCTGACCCCACAATGCACAAACATATCAGCGGGTAAAAATAACTAATAAGCTTATGAAAGCTCAGGCTCAGCAGTGGGCCTGCTGTGCAGCTTAACACTTGAATACAATGTTTCCCTAAGGACACTTAAAGAAAACACACACTCTCATGACAGAAAGTAGCACTGTGTGTTGTCGACTACATCATACACTTTAGTATGAGTAGGTTTTCAAAAACTTGGGAATATACTGAGCGTATTATTTGATCTACTTTATCTACAAACTGCTACTCTCAAGAAATGCATAAGTGCCATCTTAAAAAGACAACAGTGCACAGGAGATTTTTAATATCTAACGACACACTCTGCGCATAGATCTGCAGCGCTGAAGCTGATATATCAAATCTGATAGTTATGAGCTCATCTACTCGCTGCAGAGAAGTCTGAGCTCCAGAAGCCAAATCCTAGCAGGGATATCCAGAGTTGTCCAATGATTTCACATCAAACGTGTATGGCAAAGTTGAACCTCGATATGTAAAACCTATTAAATTAGATGTTGGATTAACTAGCCCTTGGTTTGAATGTGAAAGTGATCCATGGTTAATGCATCTGTGTGCAGCTGATCAATAATGTCCACAATGAATCCCTAAAAATGAAAAAAACAAAAAACAAAACCAAAACAACTTAAAAGGCAGCAGGACTGAACTGTCTTTCTGTTTAATCTTTGAAATGAGAAGACCAACGAATAAGCAGGTGTATGTGTAGATTGTTGAGTTTTCTTTTAAAGTGAGAAGGCATTTAAAAACAAAGAGTCACTGAGTCAGTGAACAATTTGTTAATATCTGTAACCTCTCAAACTTTTCTATCTGAATGCAAGGCATGCCTGCCATCAATTTGGACAGTACATTTCCCTTTTCTTGCTGTTAAAGCTGGCTAAACTTTATTTCACTTTCTCAACTCAATGTGAAATGGGTGGATTGCTGTACCAGTCGGGTCAAGAAATAATCCCTAAATCTCATTATTGCATAAGTCTTCACACTATACATTATACAAATTTACATTCACTGGTAAAGCAAGTGTAGCTACATACACAGCCCTTTTTATTTTTCCCTGCAATGTAAGATCTCTCTTTATGAAATAATTAAAAAAAAAAAATCAAAAATAATATTAATCTACACAGTTAAGTAAATGGAGGATTTACTGACTGATCAAAAAGTGTTAACGTTAATGTTTTTTCTGTGAGTGTTACTCCTCAGGAGGGGAGGGCAGATGGGACTCTGATTGTGTCTTGAGTGCTGAGGGGAGGCTCAGGCTCTAGATCAAAGCTGATGTTTACAAAGGAAGCTCCAGACACTTCTGGCTGCTCCGTGGTAGCAGGTAGAGCCTCGTGCTCAGCTCTCTGCTCCTCCCCAAAGCGACGCTCTGCTGCCTCAGCCAGACGATTTTCTTCCTCTTCCTCCTCCTCCTGCATGGAGAAGTATGTGTTTAATACCGTCTAGTTGAGCGTTTGTATATGTGTTCTTGCTGCTGCTTCTGCGTAAACAGCTGTTAAGGTGTGGCTTTAATCCTATTTGCATCACAGGCTGACTTATGAAACTCAAGGAAGTGACATCCTACCTCCTTCTTCATACGGTAGTACTCATCAATGGCATACTGGTATTTAGGAGTAGTGATGCCCAACAAAGCAGCCAGTCTCTCCCCCATATAGTCACACACTGTATGAGAAACACACACACACCATAAAGTTAAGTTTAAAACATGACCGAGATTGAGTGTGACCAAAAACAACCAAATAAAACGAATTACATTTGATACATTTGTAAAGTTTCTAATTTGTAAAGTTAGATACTTCTACTACTACTACTCCTACTACTAATAATAATAATAATAATAATAATAATAATAGAAATAGA
>KV751346.1:11846398-11857167 GCA_001698575.1 Mola mola
TTTTTAGTTAATGACATCATCACTGCACAATTACGACAGCCCTGATCAGTATTAGTTGCTTTTGTCGATGATTTGTGCTGTAATGGCTTAATACTTCCAAATGTACAGTTTATTTTAAAACCCAGAAACTAGTAGGAGGGATAATCTATCATCTATCATCAAAAGTTCAACAGAAATAATGTTGCGTTGTTATCCCTCCTCTTGCATGCCGTTTTTTTATTTTGTGCAGTGTAAGATAGGCAATACTGCTGGGTTAGTGACCATGAGTTGTGCACTATTGTATTGTGGGACACTTTGAGTGCTCTATATAGGGTTTAACATATCAGATTATACATTCACAGCCATTATCTTTTCGATGGAACGTTGGATAGAGTCAACAAATAGTTTCTTGAGTTTCACAGCAAAATAGCTCCAGAAACGTTTTTATGGATGAAGAAACTTCACCTGACTTTCCATCAGCATTTAGGGTGAAAAGATAATGACAGAATTTATTTATTTGTTTATTGGGGGGGTGAAATGGACCTTTAAATGTACTCCAAAACCTTGTTTGGCAGTGACTCCGGGCGTGGCAGCAGTCTATTGGACAGAGCCATAGCAGACAGACGACAGCTCAACGCCATGACTCTGCCTGACTTCAGTGACCCTGAGACTGGTATATGCACGTGCACACACACACAATCTTCACTCCAGTTGAGAGGCACTTGGGGGAGGGGAGGTCCCTAATGTTTTTTTCATCCAAGGAATTTACAGTGATGGTTCAATTATAAAAAGGGCATAGCTTCCTTTTTCTTACTTTTATATTGATACATGCCACCTCATATACAGCTATAAAATGAACTTGTCTCCATTCTGTTGTTAATTTTTTTTCTTACTGTTTCTGTTTGATAGGGCGCTGCTTTATGTAGGTATGTAGGAGATCATATATATTAATCGTCACAAACCTTTAGAATTACAGAAATACTGTTTCCAGTTAATAAAAAGTCCATGCAGATTGGGAACCAGTGACCAGTGTTTGTTTTCCTTTCTTTGTTCCCTTATTGATTTCACTCATGTCTGTTTTGTTTCTTTTCTTTGTGTTAGTCTCAGGTTCTTCCTCTTCTCACTCTGGTCCTGAAATGGTCACCCCCGCGTCTCCATCCACCATTTCTACCCTGTCTTCCCCAATGTCCTCCCCACTGTCCTCCCCTTCTTCCCCCGTCTTCACTTTCGAGCCAATTCCTCTCCTACCATCCAAAAACCCATCATTCCTCCCTCCCCCTCCTGCTACTCCTGCTCCCACCAAGACCAGGACTCAATCCTTTTCCAACCATGTCACTCTCCGCCAGCTCTCGTCCAACTGTAATGCTCTTTTACGCTCATATTGGCCTGCAGCATGTTGTGGAGAGTGACCTAAAATAATGCACTATGTCTTTGGGGGATTGGCTTATTGATTAACTTGCATGGTCAGTAATGTTAGGATTCCCAACGTATTCCTGAGTTTTTCTACAGAAAACAGGGAAAAGATTTGTCCGGCTGTCAGAGGGCGGCAGCCACCAAAGCTGAGGATAGTGGGCAGAATATTCAAGACAAACCCACATTAGGATCACTACAGCTTTTTTCTTAAAATCAGCAACAAATAGTATCATCCTCACCTTCACAGTATGAATACAATCAGCTGTATTTCTGACGTCTAACTTATACCTGAGACAGTTTCTCTGACTACATCTCAATTAAAAAAAAAGATTGACATGGCTCTGGTTCAACTTCAATAATATGAATTATTCAGCTCCTTTTAATACCAGTAAATACAAGTTAATGCCCAGTTTTAAATGTTTTCCCTCTCTGTTTCATTCTGAAAAGGAAATCCTCTCTCCCTCAATTCTTTGTTTCATTGCAGTAATTTCGCCCGGACAGACGGTAGTACAGTGGTGCTAACTATTCCTAGAATCCTAATTCCATCTGAGGCTAATTCACATTCCAAACAGGCCCAACATACCAATATTTATTTATTTATTTATTTAATCCATTCTTTTCCCTCAGTTTTTTTGAGACACATACCAAATCTTCCAAAACAGCAAAAAACGAAGCAAGACGATTGACCAGGCTGACAGCAATTACCACAATAGAGAAGTGTAGGAAGTATATACACTGGGGGAAATAATTATTTGATCCCCCTGCTAAATTTGTATCTTTGCCTACTTACAAAGAAATTAGCGGACTCAAATTTTTATGGTTGTATACTGATTATGGCAATAAACAGAATATCAGTCGAAAATGCATAAAAAACACACAATATAAAACTTATAAAATGTTGTGCATTTTATTGAGTAACTGAGTATTGAGTAAAATAAGTTAGTACTTGGTAGAGAAACCCTTGTTGGCAAGCACAGCGATGAGATATTTCTTGTAGTTGGTCACCAGGTTCACACACAACTCAGGAGGGATTTTGGCCCATTCGTCTTTACAGAAAGTCTCTTAATACTTCAAGTTTCTTGGCTGCCGCTTGGAAACTCGAAGCTTCAGCTCCCTCCTCAGGTTTTCTATTGGGTTGTGGTCTGGAGACTGACTAGGCCACTCCATGAACTTAATATGCTTCTTGTTGAGCCACTCCTTTGTTGCCCTGGCAGTATGTTTTTGGTCATTGTCATGCTAGAAGACCTACCCATGACCCATCTTCAGTGTTCTTGCTGAGGAAAGAATGTGTTCATTCAAGATTTTAACGTACATGGCTCCATTCATTGGCTCCTGAATGCTCTGAAGTTTCCCTGTATCCTTTACACACAAACAGCCCCAAAATATAATGTTTCCACCTCCATGCTTGACTGTGGGAATGGTGTTCTTTGGGTCATACTCGTATTTTTTCATCCTCCAAACACGGCGAGTTGAGTTGATGCCAAATAGCTCAACTTTGGTTTCATCTGACCACAGCACTTTCTCCCAAGCCTTCTCTGAGTCAATTAGATGTTCACTGGCAAACTTAAAGCAGGCCTGTACATGTGCCTTCTTGAGCAGGGGAACCTTGCAGTGGGACCACTGCAAGATTTCAGTCGACTATGGCGCAGTGTGTTACCTACTGTTTTCTTGGGGACTGAGGTCCCAGTTGCCTTCAGATCATTAACAAGCTCCTGCTCTATAGTTTTAGGCTGCTCCCTCACCTTTCTCATCATCATATTCACTCCATGAGGCGAGATCTTGCATGGAGCTCCAGAACAAAGACAGTTGATGGTCATTTTGTGTGTCTTCCACTTTCGAATAATGGTGCTAATAGTTGTCACCTTCTCACCAAGCCTTTTGCTGATGGTTTTGTAACCCGGTCCAGCCTTGTGCAGGTCTACAATCTTGTCCCTGACATCGTTTGACAGCTCTTTGGTCTTGCCCATGGTGCTATAGAGATTGGAATGGAAGAAACTTGTTCCTAGAGCAGGTGAACTTTTTATACACATGACGAGTTAAGATAAGGAGTATTGGTAGATGGATGATTGTGCACAGCTGTGTGCCACATGGGCACCAGCCAATCTGTGGGAGCCAGAATTCTGGGTTAGTTGTTGGGGATCAAATACTTATTTCACTCAATAAAATGCACATTTTATAACTTTTATATTGTGTGTTTTTTACGCATTTTCAACGGATATTCTGTCTATTGCCATAATCAGTAAACAACCATAACAATTTGAGTCTGCTAACTTCTTTGTAAGTAGGCAAACTTACAAATTTAGCAGGGGATCAAATAATTATTTCCCCCGTTGTATACAGGGATTTCAGAAAGAATTCGCTTTTTTTCACATTTTGCTTGTAGCTTTATGCTGAAGTATTTGTCTTATTTTTTCCTTCATCACCTTCAGCTCAGTAGCCCATAGATACAGAGCAAAGCTTAAGCAGGTTTTAGAACCAAAAGATGAAAGAATGGTTGCGTCGATGGATACAGCTACACTGTCAGCTTGAAGCTCTGCAGTAAGCAGTTTGTCCAACATTTGTAGCTCATTTTGGAGAACTGTCTCATCACTGAGATTGGACACTTGTCCAGTAAGATAACAAGTTGGCTAATGGCCCAAAACTTGTTGTGCCAATCCCTGCAATTGGCGAAAACTCTTGATATCGAATGGTCATTCACATGCATGGACAAGTGAGTTTATAAAACGAAATAGACTAACCTGCTGTATGCATGTTAAAACCAACACAGTGGGTGTGTGGATTACAGTGCAGTTGATGGACCTGTTGCTTTGCGTTTTTTGTTTTGTTTTACTTATTTTACCTATTTTACTTACTTTTTTTAGCCACTGCCTGAAGGTCTCAGGTGAAATTGGTACACACAAATTCAAACTCTGCTCACTCACAGTTGATACAGTTCAGGATCTACAGATCAGGTTTCTTGTTTGATATTACAAAATACGATTTTTATATTGTAGCTTTACTATCTCTTTACATTTTCTGATTCTTCTTAGCTACGTTTCTCTTGTTTCTGTGGACCCCCCCCCTCTTTTTCTCTCTTTCTCTTTGAGTATTTTCCCCTTGAGCAAACTTCAGTCTCATTTCGTGTTCCAACCTTATGTCGCTTTGTTGTCATCTCCTCTAATAAAAATGTTTCCACTGAAAAATAAATGAAGTTATTTAGATAGATATTTAGCTGCATTTATCACAAACATATTTTTCCCTCCAGATCATAATTTTTCCTCAGTCAGCCTGATGGATATTTACATTATTTAAAAATCAAATGCAATTTCTGAAATTTTGATTTTTATGTTACTGTATTTATATCTCTTTGCTTAGTTTTTGTGCGCATGGTCAGGCAGTTTAAAAGCTTTTCAAGGCCCATGTCATGCAGACACCTGTGCCAGAGTGCAACTCTTGCGGTTTCTCTTGAGTTAAAAAGCCATAAAGGCCACTAATATTAGATATTACAGCATAAAATTGTTAGGTAGCAGCATGTCTCATGTTGTGTGGTGTAAAAGGCTACTACATTCTTCACTCTTTTTCTATCAGAATAATTAAGGCATTTCTTCTCTGTCCCTTCTGTTCTGTCAATCATTAACAATCAACTTTTCTGTTTTTTTTCTCATCCCTCCGTTTATCAAGGCGGCCTTCAGGACGCTAACACTCTTGGTTTTTCTTCCATGTTTTCTGTTTGTAAGTAGCCATCTAACCTTCATCTGACTTTCTTTTTGTCATCCATTTTTCTGAACATCCTCCTGCCCCATTGACGTTCCTTTCTCCGATGAGGTTCTGATATATGTGCAATATATGGATGAAGAAAATATGTACATATATCCTCAGCTTTTAAGACTAGTCTGCAGCCAGTTTCCAGAAGAATTTTTGTTTTCTATTTTTAATCCTGTAGGTGCTACAGTATATGGAATACAGTAAAATGCAGTCAAAGGAATACATTGACTTAAAGGAGTATGTCTCCAAAAACTGTGCTATTTAAACACTATTTGTAATTTGTGAGAATGAGGCGATGAGAAAATATTCAAACAGTGCAGTTCATGTCGAAGGTGCTATTTTCCAGAACATTGACTGAAAAGACTGATGAATGCATAATTTCTGGCTAGTTTATCCATTTCAGTGAAGCCAAAGAGACAGCAAATGATACTGAGTGATGGCAGACAGGAGAGGAAGGAGCCGTTTCCTGCTTGTAGCCATAATTGTCTCTCAAATGAGGCTATAATGTTGACCAACACTAAGATGAGACAAAATTGTTTGCAATAATTTTGTCAGAACTTATCTTCCAGCGTTAAAAGCTACTGTGGAAAGGTTTAGATGGAGTAAATGATAAGAAAGAATAATTAATGAGATGATTTATTGATAATCTACAAAAAAATGCATTATATTCATCTCTGTGTAGCCATCATGAATATTTGTTAGTTTAACTCAATTCACAGTTTATTAACTTTTGGATGAATTGTTCATCACTTTGCTGCTGTTTCAATGTGCATTACACTGGAAGCACAAAAGGGAAACTCACACTAACCAGTTTATGCTGTAGTCCTTTGTGGTATTACAATCCAGCAAGTCAGTGTATTCCTTTTATTCAGTGAGCAGCTTTAAGTGCATGTGTTGCTGTGTGAAGTGCCACATTATATGCGCAAGCATTTATTATTCCTTTCGGTTTTCTTTGCCTTATTAGTTATCAGTTTGATAGGTCGAAAAGGAAATTTAGGAGCACATAATGGTTTAAGTGAGAGCAATCCATATGAAAACCTACCACTTTAGCAGGTTAAGTAGGTTAAGTACTACTTAAGTAGTACTTAACTACACAAGTCATACACAAAGCCATCAGTTATAAGTCTAAATGAGATAGGCATTACAGTGCACGGTAAAAACAGTGTATTCAGGATGTTAAAAGTGGCCAGCTATTGGATTCAGTAGTCAACAATTTTCTGATTATCAGGATCTTTTTTTTTTTTCTTTTTTTTTTATCAATCAAAATATTAAAAAATTAAACAAATTTAGATTAGTAAATGTACAATATTTGCTTAGAAAATGTAATGAAGTAGAAGATTAAAGTAGAAGAAAGTGTAATATATATAAGTAAAGAACAGGTTTCTCAAAATAGTAGTTCAATACCATACTTTAGTAAATGTTAGTAGTTACATTTCATCACGTCAACATACTGTAAAATGTTTGAATGCATTGCACTAAGCTAATGGATTCATCCAGATGTATTACCTCTAAATATTATCCATTCAAACTATGATCTTTTATTAATTAACCTTTTTATTCCAGCCAGCCACAAACATAACAAATATTTAATTTAATCCATAGTAATAATAATTATAGTTAATTACAACAATGAGCAAAAGAGAGAAAAATCTATAACTTATTGTTTACATCATCATTTTTAAAATGTCATTAATTTGAATTATTATATAATTGCAATCAGTTCTAATTGAGGTTCAAATGATGGGAAAAACAAAATGTGACTAAAAGAATATGTATAACAACAGACAAAGAAGACGGTGAGCGACAACTCCGAAATAATCATACATATGTTTTATGTAGCAGGGGAATGTGATACGCTAAAAACGTTATGGGAGTTGAAAACATACTTTTTTTTATTTGGATTTCACATATCTGCAGTGTGTAACTACAGTCTTGTGTGAGGGCCATTTAGCATACCTTTATTACACTGATGTAATTGAAACACAGCAACAAAATCTGAGACACACTTCTGTAAATTACTAATCAGCAAAGTGCAGATTGGTGCAGTATTTATGCATGGTTGTGCAGAAATTAATTCACTTTAACCTGGTTAATCCAGGATCATAACACTGTGTGTCACAGCATGTGGAATGGTGTGGACTGATTAAAGGCTTTAGTGCAGGAACGGGAGCTGTGTGCCCTTGACGGTCCAGAATCTTTTTCCTGCACCCAAACACTGCAGATCTCACTGTTCCTACATTCTCTCTGAAGTTGTGGGAATCAGTGAAACCTGCTGTTATTAGGTTGAGCTACAACCCTGAATTATGGCACACAGCTACCTAACACTGCTGCACTAGTGAGTCACTACCTGTAGGGTACAGCATGTGTAATGGTTTTGTTCTTCCAACCCCCCAGGTTCAGTTCATGCTACATCTATTGCAGCAAGTCGTGTAGAGCAGGCTTTGTCTGAGGTAGCCTCATCCCTGCAGAGCAGTGCCCCCAAACAGGGACCCATGCACCCCTGGATGACCTTGGCTCAAATCTGGCTACATGCAGGTATGCCAAAAATACACTACATATACAGGACAGTATAGTACAGTATATACAATTCTAGACACATTATAGAAAATGTACTCTGATGTTTCTCTAATGTTCAGTAGGTATTCGTTAATAAGTTAATGTCAATCTGAGCACCATGTATGCTCTTGGCACATTTAGCCCATCTGAATTTGTATAGGAACACACTTTTATACATGTGTCTGGACTCATTAGTCAGCAGGCTTGTAAACAACTTAAGTCCTGTAAAACTTTGTTAGATCTACCTAATATTTTCCCAATGATAGCAAATAGTATCATTACTGTATACTAGAATGCACCTGACACTCACAATGACTTAAAGTTGTGGTTCCCAAACTGGTGCACAATAAGTGTGTGGTGTCACCAGATATTTAAAGCAATAATGAACAAAATCTGTTACAGGAAATACTCATCTTACTTACATCTAACTAGTTATCTTTCCTTTTTAACTTAAAACTTAAAGTTTTGCATTTCCTAATGAAGCCCTGGATACATTTATCTCTTTGGGCCTTTCAAATCCTTAAAAAAGTTAAGAATAATAGGCAAAGAATGGCTCCATATCAAGCCGTTCTTTTTTTGCCTAATTGCAAATTGGAATGAATTCAATTAAAAATAGCTGTTTTTTAATAGTAGTGATACAGTTAGAGATATTCTAAAATTTTGAGATTTTTTTGTTTTTTTATTTTTGAACTGTAATCTTTTGATCTATTTAAATTAAAATAGTGAATTGTTTGAAAGATTTTAGTTTACATGAAATGAATTCAGAATATATTACATTAGACACGGATTTTTAGTTTTAAATGGCAAGGGTATCACTGTTTTACATTGTTGTATTGGACAAGTCCCAGTACAGATTTGTCTCAGTCTGCGCTACAGTTTTGCCCAGAGAAGTAAAGTTCACTATATATCTAGTATAGTTATTCAGGAAAAAAGGATGTACAGTAAATGTACTTGTGTTACACAATTATGTAAAGCATTCCATTGGAAGTTCTGTATCCTCCAAACTAAATAAAAAATTACAAGATAATACACTTGTCAAGTTTCTAACAGTGTTAAAAAACTTTAAAGCACACATGATATTCAACAAGCAGACTTGAAGTACTGAGTGTACTGGCATTAACTCAGATGACTGTATATAACAGCAGTCTGATGATGCAGCTACACCAGATTAGATTTCTTCAGGAGTGCACTGGAGCCCTGATTCTAATTTCTACATCACTAGCAGACAACTTGTAGACATAGTTGTCATCAGACTGAAAAATCCACATAAACACATGCTGCCAGCACAGGCACAAACACGCACACCGTGTTTTTGTTCCTGTTTATCTCTCCAGCTGCTTCCTGTCAGAGATGGTAATTTCCAACTTGGCAACACAGCTAATGTAATCATTCAATGGCAGGAATACAGGCAAAGCATTCAAACTCATTTCCTCTGTCTGCCTCACTCGTTGTTTGCATCTTTCTCTTGTCATTACAGCTATTCGCACAACGCATTAGATGGCCTTGATCATGAAAATGTTTTTCTAATCAATGCAATAATGCTTCTTCCCTACTGTTTTTTCTCTCGTTTTTTGGTTCATCCTTTTAAAATGTAAACATCTCTGTAAAATATGTAAATCATAAATAATTTGACTAAAATTTAAAATTCAAAATTTAAAGCATCAGATCTTTTTAGTGATTTTACAAATAATAACTTTGATGGGACTGCATTCTCATGAAAAATTTACAGCATCTGTGGGAAGTTCTTTAGACTTTTATTTCATTATTTTTTGTTTAACAGTAATTATTCCAAGCTACCAGTAGAGAGGTGATGAACTAGTCCATGTTCCACATTCTAAGATGGCAAAAATAAACTTGCTGCACCTACATTTTAAAATTTCACATTTGCCATTGGTTCCCCTTGTCTATGTTTTTCGGACAGCTGAGGTGTACACCAGCATGTCGAAGCCAGCCGAGGCTACAGCCTGCACACAAGAGGCTGCCAACCTCTTCCCCACCTCCCATAATGTGCTGTATATGAGGGGGCAGATAGCCGAGCTGAGGGGCAACTTGGACGAAGCCAAACGCTGGTATGAAGAAGCCCTGTCCATCAACCCGACACATGTCAAGACCATGCAGAGACTGGTAATACTCTCTCTGCTCTGTCCTTGTGTTTGGCCTCTTGAGAACATGCTAAATCTCCTCCTCAGCAGTGTCCGTACAGCCTGAGGGTTTGTGTTCTTTATGTAATTAGCCACAGTCTTCTGGGACAGCCCTGTTAGCCCTTTACTGATGAGAGTGAATGGAGTCTCCCTTTTTTGATCTCTGGTGGCTCCTCTACATTCCCTTCAAGGCTTGTCTTTATCATGGGGCATCTCAAACTCATTAGTGAGAGCTATAAAAGTCTCTTGAGAGCCAGTTTCCATCAGTTCTGCCCTACCATAGTTCCCGAATTGTGTTAATGGATGTTCGTGGGATGCACAGTGCAGCGTATACATTTTCAGACATTACAAAAAAAGTCTTAAAAAGATAAACAAATTGAGTAATTTTCAAAATCACAATTTTCTGATTCTTTTCACATTCATGATATACTTAAAAGGATCTCAAAAATCAGTAACACAACTTGTATATTCATAATAATAACATATCATAATAAATACCTTAATGCATCTTTTCTAGGCTGTTAAGCAGTTACATGAAAAACTGACACTTTTCTGTACAATACACGAAATGACTCTCTGACCTCAAGATAAGTCAAATATAACATGATTTAGAGCCATAATTTTGTTTAAAATGCATATACTTTGCTTTCTTGGGGGTCATACTTACAGTAAACGTCATATTTACATCATTACATTTGACAATTTCACAGAATATCTAGGGTTACCACAACTTTATTCATATAATCATTTGACTTTTGCTATGTCCTTTTAAGCTTTGTAAGATATGGACACCTGTGACCCTTTTTGGCCCCATAAAAGCTATGGCTTGTAAAAATAATGTGGCTAACTGTCTGATTGATGATTTAGCAATAATATGGATTTGTACTTTAAAGAGCAAGAAAACTTGTGAAATTATTATTAATTAACTGAGGTCAT
>KV751346.1:11857200-11886821 GCA_001698575.1 Mola mola
CTCCCCAGTATAAGTGCTTTAAACTAATGCACAGGAGTTATGACATAACATCACATTGCTTGCTTGCGTACCTAGAGGTACCCAAAAATCCAATCAAATATCCTCATTAGAGGACGACTAGGAGTAATTAGACCTCTGTGGTTAATATCGCCCTATGTAGATAGTTGCATTTTTTTCATGCAACCAAGTACTAGTGAGCAGGCTTAAACTATATTTACCTGACATAAATAAGGACGATCAAACAGGCTTCATTAAAAATAACCTGTCTCAGATGAACATGACGAAATGACTTAATATTATTCAGTACACCAAAACATTCAAAAACAAGGTCTAGTCATCTCTCTTGATGCAGAGTAAGTCTTTGATCGAATAGAGTGGCTTTACTTAAGTCCGTGCTATGGAACGATTGGTATGGATGAGGAATTTATTTACCTGGTTAAATTAATATAGCACTCACCCAAGGCAAGAGTACTAGTTAATGGTGGACGATCATTAGAATTGTCCTTGGGTAGATCGACTTGTCCACCACTTATCTTTTTGTTAGCAATTGAACCATTTACTGAGGCAATCAGAAGCCACTGCAATATATCAGGAATGAAAAGAGGAAGTATAGAGTATGAGATTGTTTTATATGCTGATGATGTTTTGTTGTTTGTCTCCAATTCAAAGGACTCCATCCCATCTGTAATTTCAGGTATACAGAACTTTGGATCTATATCGGGACATAAAATAAATTTCAAATTCCCGGTACGATCCCAGACCCTGTAGTTAACACGTTCAAGTGTCTTTCTCAAGGACACTTTGACATGTTGCTGCGCCGTCAGTGTGTGAATGATTAATGTTTAATGATAAGCAAGTGTCACAGGTAGTCAATGCCAGTGTATGAATGTGTGTGTGAATGGGTGAAGTGTAAAAGTGCTTTGAGTGGTCAAAAATGACAAGAAAAGTACTATATAAATACAGGACATTTACCATTTACGTTCTTCCCTTATGGTCCAATAAGGGTATTAGATTAATAGAAGATTTATTTGTTAATGATATTCTAATGTTTTTTTGAAATGGTGAAAACATTTGGTGTTTCTCATAAAAGGTTTCTTTGCCTATCTAAAGGTTTGCCATTTTATTAATAAACATATTAAATTACCTCAGGGTAAGAATATACTCCGGCCTTTTGAATAGTTGATTATTTATTATACAAGACACAAACGGGCTATTTCCTTTTTTTAATGATAGTTTTCTGTGTTATAATAAACACAATGTAGATAACTTGATGGTATGCTGGGAAAAAGGTGCAAACTGCTTATGAAAAGAACATTTGGAAAAAGTATTTTCAAGCCTATCACACTCTTCTGTTGTAATAAATGTAAGGAAACATAATATTGAATATTACATAGACCACATAGAACAGCTCAAATACTACATAAAATACATCCGAACAGATAATCCATGTGTTATAAATGTAAAGTATCAACTGGAACTTATATGCACTGTTTCTGGAACTGTTCTAAGATCACTCCATTTTGGTCTTAGCAAAGTATTAAATGTGAGATCCAGGTTGGTTTTTATTAGGACTACCACTCTAAAATGATATTTTAAATGACCACAGATCTAAATTGCTGAATAAACTCCTTTTATTAGCAAGAAAATGTATTTTATTTAATTGGACGCAAGAAAAGCCACCATCTGGGGGTGAAATGTTATTTCCTATGGAAAGACTCAGTGCTAAAATCAAAGGGAATGACATTAATATTCAAAATGTATGGCAGCCCTGATAGCTCACTCACCCAGTGATCTTAGGGACCTTTTACTTAAAGGAAGTGGTACGTTGAATTAAAGCGCTCATATTTTGTGTATGTACTGTATATATCAGAACTAAATCTAGATATATTATAATTCTTTGTGCTTAAGAACATATTTCTGTGCATAAAAGACATATGCATATCCACATATGAATCTTAATTAATGTTGTTTTATGTATTTATATTTGTATGTATGAATTAATTTTATGTTATCTACTTATTTATTTTATTTCATTTTGTGTGTGTATGTGTGTTTTGTTTTTGTCTTTTTCTGTTTTGTATGGTTCAGTTCTCTGACACATAACTATTGTTGCAACTGCCATTATTTGTCTATATTGATTTGTAAAAGAAAATAAAAAATCTGATTATCAAAACAAAACAAAAACATTGCAACACAGTAAGAGAGTATAAACCAAATACTGTTCTCTCTCCTCGTCTCTTTGTTTTCCTTTTTCACAGGGTCTGATTCTTCACCAGCTGCAGCGCTATAGTCTATCTGAAAAGGTCCTGAGGGATGCTGTGCAGGTCAACAGGTAGGTGTCTGATTATTAGTGCAATGTACATGGATGTAATGCGACCTGCTACAGTATTTTATTTCTTCTGCTCTCCTCAGTACTGCTCACGATGTGTGGAACAGCCTGGGTGAGGTCTTGCAGGCTCAGGGAAACGCTGCCGCTGCCACTGAGTGTTTCCTCACTGCCTTGGAGCTTGAGGCCAGCAGCCCTATCCTGCCTTTCACCATCATTCCCAGAGCACTGTGAAACACACACCCTCACAGTGGCAGCTTCAGTACTGTAGCACAGTGGCACAAACTATGGACCTGCAAGATGCACTCACACACACCCCATACACACAGGGCATGTCTGCATGCCACTAAAGACAAGGTTCTACTGTCGAACCCTCAGATACACTTACATTGTATACAAATGCAAATAGTGCACATTGACATACATACTTCCACCCTTACCACAATAGCTGTTGCTCTGACCCGCTACTTGTGTGTGTGTGTGTGCGCGCGTGTGGTTGTTCTGCACTTTTTGTGTGCCTGTCGGTGTCTGTGCATGTCCACCCATGTCTTAGTGTGTATGCAAACCTGTTGCCTATGCATATTTGTGTGTGGTTGTATGTGATTTGTATTCTGTTGTCTAAATGTATGCGTGTGTGTGTTGTCCTATTCAAAGATGTAAATAAGATCCAGTTTGAGGTCCTCCTCTACTAGTGTTCATTAGCCTAAGAGTTTACATTTTGTTTACTTTCTATTAAGTCCAGAAATACACACTCACGCACAGGCACAGAGGCTAAATCTAGCAAAATTCTCCAAAAAAGATGTCTATGGATGTGAACAAATTTATTTGTTTTCTTGTTAAGCCAATACTACTGATACCTTCAGTTTTTCAAACACACACAGACAAGATTACTGGCTGTATGAGATGGTCACCTGGAGCATTGTCATGAACTGATCACAGAGAATCAGTCATTAAAGTCTAAAAGCTAAAACATGCTACATTTACACACACAAGGTCAACTGCTGCTCTCTAACAGGATACTGCATATCATGGGGACAGCCTTTACATGCTCGTTGTTTAACAATATTTCCACAACATTCTGTGATGTTACAAATATTCCTGTTGTGTGCTTTCCTATTCATTTTCCCAAAGGAAGCTTTGAAGCTTAAGGAATATGTAGTTTGTCAGTTTTTGTTGATTTCAAATAGTACTAACTGACATATATTGGACTTTTTTAAGTCAAATATCAAAAAAGAAAATAGTTAAGCTGCTCTACCATCTCTCCATCCACCCCCTGGCAGTAGCAGAAGTACTCCCTGTGGTACTTACTGTTATGGCCTCACGTGTTTAGACTATACAAAGTAAAGGGAGCCATCAAGTCATCACCCATTGCTTCACATTTGGTTTGTGGTCACCTTGTTTTTTGAAAACAAGTGACCATATTTGGATGAAAGGGTGGAGCTGGGATGACTGACAAGTTGGGTCTCTGTTAGATCCAATCACAAAGTAGTTATGCCTTAAAGCATACCCTGCTTTGTCAACTATTTTAATCAAAATAGGACCATAATTTACAAGAATGAACATCATGCTGTGATTAAGACTCGAAACTATCCAATGAGACCATAAATTCTTTAGGAAATTCTGAACTGAGGTAATAAATCAATTGGGAAGAAGAGTCTTTTTTTGTCATTGGATCCCCTACAGCCACTTGTGCTCTGCAACCAGTTGAGTCTCCCCCTGCTGGACATTAGATAGAATACAGATTTAAAGCACTACATTGGTTTCCCTGTTCAGATTCGAAAGCTCTGTCCACTTATTATACACTCTGTGCTGTGGACAGAGCCAGGCTAATTATATAATAATTTCCAGTCCTTATGCTAAAATAAGATGACCAACTAGCTAACCTAACCCAGGGCTGTTAGCGCAACCTTAATACAGCACATGGGCGTGACATCAATTTTGTCATGAAACTCATGAAAAACTGAAACTTGTTGTTTTTAGCATGGCTGTAGTTAACAATCACACACAAGAGTGCCAACATGAAGAACCTCAGAGAAAAAATGTCAAGTTTTTCCAATGTTGCTTTCACATGAATTCATGGAAAGCTGGAGGTCCAGTGTCATTTTTGTATTTGAGCAAACTGTAAGTAGTCTGGGAGGATCCTGTTACACACATTTTTTTTCCCAAAAGTCTGATTTGCTTGTCTGTAAATGGAACCAGTGACTGTGTCCCTTGCCCTTTGTGTCCTGTCAGTCATGTTAAATGCGATCTGATTTGAACTATTTTTCATTTGGTTTTTGATGATAAATCCAAAGGATTATTGTTGTATATTTGATTGTTTCCAGTGTGTTATTTTGTTATTTTGGAAATTAAATTATAATTCTATTTTCTGGAGCGTGATGTTACGGGGATGCTGTTGGAGGATAAGGATGAACTGATTTTTTGTTGATATGAGATTTGGCACTGAGTGCTTTGTGTTTCAAAGCGAATGACTGAAATTAGGATGACATGAGAGATAATTAAAGTTGTTAAAAACCAGTGGGACTACTTCTATTTGCTATTTAATATATGGACTATTTACTATTTATTTTCTAACCAAGGTGAAAAATAATGACCCTTAGGCAGAATATTTTGGTGAGTTAAACCCTATGGTGTTCCCTCTGGCTGTGACCTCGGGCCAGTAGTGTGTGTTACTTTCTCAGGTGTGTGTCTGTCAGTGGATAGGTGTGCTCTTCTTTGTCTGTGTTGTATTAGAGGATTACTGCGCTGACAGACTTTGTCCAGGAGTGTCAGGAAACTACAGACCACACAGACCAGAGCAATCCCTCCCTCCTGCGGGTTTCTCAGGTATCATTTACAGTAGTCACCCCTAGAGGTCATGGCCTTTTCTTTTTTTTATTGCCTGTCAAGTGTTCATTTCATCCTCATTACACTGGAAATAAGACCTTTTAAGACATCTTAAAATGGTGTTTAACAGGCTTTCTACCTATGTAAACGTTGCTTTGTGCATTTTTGGGTTTTTTTTGTTTTGTTATTTTACTGGGAGGCTCTTTACATTTGTTTTTAGATTTCACAGGAAATAATTAACTAATCAATCTTAGAGTGTTTAGTAGGAAGCAACTGGACTTCTTATCTTGTTTGAAGATGTTTCGCCTCTCATCCGAAAGGCTTCTTCAGTTCTGAGGGTCAGTGCAGGAAACCCAGGTATTTAACCCAGAGTGGGTGGAGGCGATCACCAAAAATAAGGACGTGGTTGAAAGCACCCAGCCTGGGGGGGCGATCATCTGGCAAGGCATCATGTGAGTTGTTAAGGTCACATGAGCCCAGGTGTGAATCACTCGAGAGTGTTTGCCCCTCACCCCTGGTTTCATGTGACACCTTGGGATCAAATGGCCCCAGGTATGTATGAGGGTTAAACCGCCTGGGGAGGGCTCCCAAGACAGCATTGTAGGTTGCAGACAAGTGGTGTCTTAGTCCACCACCTCTGTTTAGAGAAGGTTTCTCCAAGGGGACATAGATGGCCTCTTTTATTCCTCTTTCCTCCTCGCATACGCAACATTACTGAGCTTATACATGTTGTGTATGCCGTTCAATGCACAGAGGAGTGGAAACCAAACAGCCCCTCCACAGACGCATGGCACAACACAGGAGAGCCACCTCATCGGGACAGGACTCAGCTGTACATCTGCATCTTAAGGAGAAAGGTCACTCCTTTGAGGACTCCAATGTCCACGTTCTGGTCAGAGAAGACAGATGGTTTGAAAGAGGAGTAAAAGAGGCCATCTATGTCCACCTGGAGAAACCTTCTCTAAACAGAGGTGGTGGGCTAAGACACCACTTGTCTGCAACCTACAATGCTGTCTTGGGAGCCCTCCCCAGGCGGTTTAACCCTCATACACACCTGGGGCCATGTGATCCCAAGGTGTCACATGAAACCAGGGGTGAGGGGCAAACACTCTCGAGGGATTCACACCTGGGCTCATGTGACCTTAACGACTCACATGATGCCTAGCCAGGGGGATCGCGTCCCAGGCTGGGTGCTTTCAACCGCATCCTTATTTTTAGTGATCACCTCCACCCACTCTGGGTTAAATACCTGGGTTTCCCGCACTGACCCTCAGAACTGAAGAAGCCTGTCGGATGAGAGGCGAAACGTCTTCAAACAATATAAGAAATCCAGTTGCTCTTTACTAAACACTCCAAGATTAAGATGATCTGGATGACTGAGGACCTTCCCAGACAATTTACTAATTATTTCACAAGATTCAGTTTCACATTTAAATGATCTCCTATTGTAAAAATCCTCAAAGTGGCACCTATTTAATTCCATCATTAAACATTTTGACAATAAATGAATATGCAAAATATTTTTCTTTCACAAGTTGAACAGCTGGACACAAAACAACCTCTCATTCAGTGTGAAGTCCATTCTCATTGTATGTACACTAGAGGTTTCAAATGCTCAATACTGGAACAGGATTGGCTTCCAGACCATTTGTCACAAATCCTATTTGTATGCCCATCTCTGGAAATCTGATTTTCTAAGTACAAAGAAAAAATATATTCTTTACAATGAAACCAGCCTTATAGTGTCAGACACTGCACGCACAATCCTCTGTAGGAACAAAATGAATAGCAAATATCTTATTAGATGAGGACTTTATGATAATCTCAATTTATTTATTTTCAACATGTACATGAGAACAGTCATTATCGTGTGAAAACCATGCACAACAACAGCTTCTCGAGAACAGCCCAGTTTTCATCTGAGTGCATTTTCAAATAATCCAATGAATTCACAATTTTTTTAACCTCTTAAAATTCTTTCCCAAATAAGGTCCCTGATGGCTAAACCCCTGGAAAACAGAAATTAAAAACTCCTTCATGATAATGACTGAGCAATATTAATAAAAGTTGCTGAATTTGTTTAAGTGTTACTATCTACCAACTTATTTTTTTATATAAAAAAAAAATGAATATGTTTAATTTGTCACTGTGAAACATTTTAAGGAATGTTTAAAAGACTATTGTCAACATTATATTTGCAATAAAGTTAAAATTTAAGTATCTACTCCAAACAAGAGCAACAGATGTCCACCTCTAACGCACACATGCTCTTTCAGACTGTCAGGTAAAAATCTGAAATATTTATTTCGTTGAAACCTGGAGCCAGGACTGCAGAACTGTGCATTTTTGTATGTGCACGTAAGATAAACAGTGTCTGAATGTGCATGAGTGTGAGAGGAATCTCCTGGACAGGAAATCCTGTTAATAACGAAGGAGAGGGTGCTTACTATTAGCAAGCAGTGAGCAGCAAGATTTATTAATACAGTTCAGTTACATAACTACAGATACTGTGTGTGTGTCAGACAGAAATGGGATATATCTAACACCTCCGTCCCTTCTCCATGTCTTCTCATTGATGCCAGAATCAGTCATGAGCTGCATTTTGTGTATTTTGGGAAGCAGCACCAGTACCATTAGTAGTAATATGACATTACACTGCATATTGATGTAACTCCCCCACAAAGTGCAGCTTTTAGTGGCCTTATCAAGCTTGGAACTTTTACTGTTTTCTGCCACAATATCCACTTAAGAATCACAGGCAGGGAAGTATTTTAGTGGATTTTCACTTAAAATGTTTTGATTTTCTCTTTATTTTTCATCACTTCCTCTTACTCAAGTCCTAGGTTTCTATTAATGTCTTTTAATCTGTCCCCCACACTCTTCTTTCTTGCTCTCTCCTCAAAGTCGCCCAGTTTCCTGCTCCCTCTTTCACTTCCACACCGCCCCCCCTTGCCCGCTTTGTTGCCTAGCAACACCTCCTCATCTGCAGACTACAAGAAGTTCTTGTAGTATCCCCTCCATATACACCAATTGTACCTTAAATTACACACTAGTGTCCATCAAAAACCCATTAGTGTTTAGGACCTTGACATATTTGAGAATACTGGCTTTGCACTCCTGCCTTTTAAAAAAATCAATTTTATTTATCCAATTCACAGCAAAAGTCATGTCATGAGATTTTACTCATAGAAAAGGTCCAGACCAAACTTGTTAAAAATTAGCTATTGAGAGAGGCCATTCGCCCACAAGCAAGTCCTTCTTTTTAAGACCAAAAACCACAGAGCGGACTCCAGGTGGGCGACCATCTGCCTTGAGCAGTTAAGTTTGGAAAAATGGCTAAAGAGAAAAAAAAAAAAGCCCTTAGTAAATGCATCTTTTCCTTCATAAAGTAGGATACTGATGAGTCATTGTACTTGTCCTGTCAGCTCTTCTTTGTTCAGAATTCTTATCAACACCACGGGTGATGTTACAATAGAGTTTATTCTGTAACTCATTCCTATTTCCTATATGTGCAATCACTTAGCTTCTATAGAAATGCTTGTACGTGAGTTCAGAGAACTACAAATATATGATCACCTGATAACTGCTCAACTGACAGAGTCCCCTCCCAATTGTTTTTAAGTGGACTTCAGTATGTACTGTATATACACTGGTGCAGTATGAAAGAAAGCACTCATGTAGCACAGACGAGTCATTTTAAAAGTGCCATTTCCTCACAAACTCAACTTTCAAGGATAACAAACATGTTGGCTCACATTAAAAAACACCAAACAAAAGATGTAAGTTCATGGTATTTTATTGGAAAAACAAAATGTAAAGACTAGCATGTACAACTTGGAATGCAGATCAACTGAACACAACAGTTGGACTGGGCCGGGCCTCGCCGCACCCACACACACACACACAAACACAAGATAGAAATGCCGCAAAGCACCGACCCTGCCCCCACTAAACTGAAATCAACCCCTTGTAGAATGATATACGTGCAACCTTAAAGGCAATATACTGTACTCAGGTATGCTTCAGTAATTAATCTAACTCTGAAATAGCTGTTAACTCATGATTTTGCCCCCAAAATTGCTCTAGTATGTCATCACTTTGAAAGCCCATCCCTATCCTCCAAATAGTCTGACACACCCAGTGCCAACGGGCTCAAATTTATGCCCCACCCAGGCTTCACCCTCAAAAAAGGTAAACACACAAAGGATAAATGTGAGTATCCTTACATGCCAGAAACACATAATCTAAAATGAATTTATTTATTCCATTTTAATTGTTTTCTTAAAAATATCTGTCATCACAGACTTCATTTAGGTTAGCAAACTGCAAAGGTTCTTCTGGTTCACATCACCCATCACCTACCGGATCTGTCAACCCCTCTCTCCTCCTCCCTGTGGGTCCCCAGGCCAACCTAATGCCCATCAACAGCCTTTTGCCATTGGGCTCTCAACAGTAACCCATCTAAAGCTGCATGCATGAAGAACAGAAGTAAAGAAAACAGGAAGTCATAGAGGAAAGGCAACTGGCCAGCCCATGTAATCATCATGACATCAGGAAGATGGAACCAGGAAGCAGACGAGCTGTGGCCAAACCAGACAGCTTCAGTGAAGCTGCGAGGTGAACGAGTTGAGATCTGACCGAGCAGCTTAGTGCTGAGGGGCAAGGAAATACAAGCCAGTACACATGCAGACTGATTTAGGTTTTTCTTTTTGTCTTTTACCTTTTTTAAACTTGTTTAAATGGACAGATTTTCAGTTTTCCAACATTCAGTATTAGTTGTCTATACAGAACAGTATGAATAAATGTAGATTTTTGCAATAAGAGGTAAGTGAAACATCGGACTGATTGTTGATTCTCAATGTGAGTCCAATTCATTTGGCAGTCATCATCTGAACAAATTCTGTGAGGGAAAGAACAAAAAAGAAAATCAGGAATAGCTTTAACATAAAGAAAAAAAAAAAAACATCCACAAAAAAAAGCATCTGTCTGTCAACATTGTTTGTCATTTTAGCCTTGTCCTATTAAAAAACAGTTATACAAATAACAATGGAGGGAAAAAGCTTTAAACTGATAACTATTAGTACGGTGCTGTACTGTACCTTCATAATTGACCTGTCCATCTCCATCAATATCAGCTTCCCTAATCATCTCGTCTACTTCCTCGTCTGTGAGCTTTTCTCCCAGGTTAGTCATTACATGACGCAGCTCTGCTGCGCTAATGTAACCGTTTCCATCCTGGTTAGTAGAGAGACAGAATTACAGTCAGTCACACAGTCTGTTAATGTCACTATCATGCCCAACAGAAGAAAGAACGCCTCTCCTTAGTTCTCCAGAAGTTTAAGAAACAATGATTCCAGAATGAACTTTGTGAATTTGTGGTAATCTACTGACAAATGTGACAAAGTTATTTCTTGCTTTGTGTTATCTAAACATAAAGGACATAGGTTTACCTTATCAAAGACCCTAAATGCCTCCCTGATCTCCTCCTCACTGTCAGTGTCCTTCATCTTCCTCGCCATCATTGTCAGGAACTCTGGGAAGTCAATGGTTCCATTGCCTGGGTGAGAAAAGGTCAAAAGGACGTTAGGAAAAAGTCCACAATGATAAGAGTCTACAACAGGGATGAGATTGAGACCTAGTACTAAATTGTTCATGGTTTCTGATTGGCCAGCTCCTGGACAAACAGAACTGTTAAACCACAGTCTGGGTAAAATCAATGAGTATCTTCAGTCAAACTGTCTGTTCACCCTTCTAACTGAAGGTTCTGACTGTGGAGACCTTAACGTTATAAACAAACTGAGTATCAATACTGAGCATATTCCTTCAGTGCCCCCTCCACCCTGGAATAATCCAGCCTGTCATACACAAAAGAAGCTTTTCCCCGTTACTGATTCTTTTAAGGCTATCGTACAAACAACTACTTGACCTCTTGCTGCAGCCAATCTGACATTATACATGGGCTGTCATTTGATAATGACAAAAAGATTTTAGGCCACCTATAATCATTTCAATGAGGCATGTGCACAGATTTTGCTGAACGCTATTTTCACTGCAGCACCTCGCTGTCATTGTTACATCAGACCGCAGCAACCACTTTGAAGAACATGTTGCCTTCCGGTAGAATCCTCTGGTATATAGGCAGGGGAGTTACAACGCAGAAAACGAAGAGGGAGAAGCTGCAGCCGCTGGTACGCAAAGTGAGGGGAAAACACTGTCGCGTAGTAACTACAGTGTATTCTGGCCACTTTCATCTCTGTGTCTAAAACAGTTGTCCTAAAATCACAAAATAATTGTACAATAAGAAAACAGGTTCAAGCTCTGCAGACATTTTGGTTATAGATAAGGTGCGTGCAATGGTGCAGCTGGCCTTCTTCAAATAAGTAATGTTATTTGAGGTTATTTCTTTATTTAGAAAATCCTCTACCGGACACAATTTGAAACAATCACATGCTGAGGGCATCGGCAATGGTTAAGTGTTTGTGTTGAGCATAAAAATTCAAGCATTATTAAAACATTACAAAAAATTTATAATGAAATTCGAATCGGATTTCTAGATTAAGTTTGACAGCACTATTCGGCATTAGTCAAACCCCTTCTGTGTTACCAGTGATACAGCGTAATGGCTTGTGGAAAACTTTAAATTCTGTATTGCTAACGGTTACTATTATTTTCTGTCTTTATGTTTGCAAAAACCATGCAAAGACCATTTTGACAAAATCTATTAGCTGTGGCAGAATCAACATACCGTCGGCATCCACCTCATTGATCATGTCCTGGAGCTCAGCCTCAGTTGGGTTTTGACCAAGTGACCTCATGACAGTGCCCAGCTCCTTAGTAGTGATGGTCCCATCTCCATCCTTATCAAACAGAGAGAAGGCCTCCTTGAACTCTGGACAGTCACAAGGGGAGGAGGGGGGAAAAAAATACATATGGATGAAGGAGAAAATATTAGCGAAAACAAATGTAACAAATCTAATTTTACATGGTCCTATTCAGATAATGTATTTTTAATGCTAAATATGGCAGGTTTTTTTTTTTTTGTTTGTTTTTTTAAAAATACAGTGATACCTGCAATCTGCTCTTCTGTTAGTTGGTCAGCCTAAAAGACAACGGGAAAATAAAGATAGGGAAACAAGAATAGTTAATGTCATTCTTTTAAAATGTTACAAAAGCTTAAATATTCAAGTAAAGATTGGACACAGTTTTGACAGATTTTAATAAACCCACGTTAAGATGGCTAATGCAAAAAATCTCAGCAGCCATCATACATACACATCATAAATCAGTAAAGACAGTGATGCTTTAGGTTCTAGCTAACCCTTTAATCCCCCCAGTGTTTATCTGTGTACAACCTTAATGTCTTCAAAGTGGATATCTGTGAGATCTGCCACCAGCTTTACTGCTTTTGGTTCTTTTTTTTTCGCTTCTCTACCTCTGCTTCCACCTCCTCTTCCTCCTCCATCCAGTCTTAAACCACCACCTCCTCTGTGCTGCTTCAGATCCACAACTCTTCCTACTGTGCCTCCCCCAATAACTCCTGATTTGAGGTTGAGACCTTCCAGCGTCTGCCGCACCATCACTAAGCCTTCGGCCAGACACCCGGCACGCTTGTTGCTCTGGACACCCTGTTTTTTAACCTCAGCCAGTTCGGCCTTTGTTCTCTGCAGGCAGTTCCTGAGGTCCTGCATCTCTCTGACCAGGCTGTCCATACGGCTGGATGATGAGTCCATTAGCATCTGTAGGAACACTCTGTAGTTCCTCTCTTGCTGCTGAATGAGCTCCTTGTAGTTGTGATGTTGTTCGTCCAAGAGGTCATAAACTGTGGACAAGCTCAACAGCTCGTCTTCTGCTGGGTACAGTTCGACTTTCTTCGGCAACATGAGGGGATGATAGCAAGAAGGGTAGCAATGGTAACTTTGAATTGGTGGGAAAGGGGGATGAAAAAAATTATGGTGAGACATCAGTCAATTATTCCTTATTTGTAAAAGAGGCAGAGGAAATTATGTAAAGTAGATTTTCCCATTTCTCTGAAGTTACATAATTAGACAAGTAAAAAAAAAAAAGAAATTGTTTAAGACCTGTAAAACAGATTTTATTTTGAAGTCCTCCTGGATGGTTAGATAGTTGGATGAACACAAGCGAACAGGTGACGGAATAATTCCAGGCCCCCGTCTTTCAATTTTTCCAAAATGAGCGGATGGTTAGATGGATGACAGAAGTTCTCAAAATCCTTCTTGAGTAGTCAGGGGATTTGACTGACCTGACAAGCAATGTCTCCTATGCCAAGAGCTGGATGAAGAGCTGAATGAAAACCCGGTTCCATTGTTGGTGTCCTCCTTGTTACTAATCCATTTATCTGTCTGTTCAACTGCTGATCACTTTCTTCCATCATTGTGCTTTGCAGCACTGTGAGTATATGCAGTCAGATGCTGTCCTCCTTGGCTGCATCTGAGTTTTTGAACAGCAACGATCCTTGTGCCTCAATGTCGGACACTATGTGTAAGCCTATCCATCTACCCAGCACATGTATAGTAAAAACAGATGCACAGGTAAAATATCCACCTCCTGCAGTAGCTCAATACCTTAAGAGGCTTCAACACTCTGATGACAGAGAATGTCCGAGTGTTTGTTCACAGGCCAGGAGGCCAGGCCAGAGGAAGTCACTCAAAAGCGTCATGAAAATTGATTTAAGGTGTGTGAAAGTAACAATGTCCAGACCAGGGGAGGTCAAAGTGTTTTTTTATATGTATGTATATATGTGTGTGTGTGTGTGTGTGCATGTTCATCTGTGGACTGTCATCTCACTGCTACAGTTGCAGCTCCTAGGGAGGATCAGGTGGCTCGTCAGGAATACTCCTATACAGCATCATGGATTATACCAAATGGGCCCCCTTTGGCAGGGGCTTCAGTCCACACAGTTTGTCAGTGACATGCTAATTTCCCCAGGACTCCAACTACAGACTACAGATTGCACAACAAATTAACCTGGACAATATGGAAATATATTTTCCAAATTGACATTTTGCTACAGAAATATATCTGTACATGCAACTGCAGCAACCTCAAACCAACAATTTACTAATCCAACAGGTATACAAGAAAATTACAGAAGTCAAATGTAAATATTTTAAATACGCACATTCAATATTATAGTTTAACAAAGCTAATCCAACAAAACTCTTCAGCTCGGAGAGCACAGACTTCCACCAAGGCTGAAGATTCTGTGGAATCGCAAGTAACAATGTTTAAATTGGTCTTATATAGCAATGGCAAAGAATTCTTTAAAAAAAAATAAAAGCATGGATCCAGACAGCAAACTAGATCATCAAAAAAATCTAACTTGATTTTAGGTAATTTCCCACCTCTCCTGAAAATTTCATTTTTTTGTCTCTCTCATTTTATGCAACATAAAAGATATTAAATACACTGAGAAGAAAGGTCACTGCAGCCCCAAAGAAGAGGAAATCAGGGGGAAAAAGGAAAAATATCTACAAATCCTTAAAATACAAAACCTGGATACAGACAATGATCTGATCACCATCAAAATCTAACTCAGTGTTTCTTAGGCCATTTGAGACCTCTCCAAAAAATGTCATCAAAATCTGTAACTTTTTGATTCATCCTATTGACAAACATTCAGTTTGGGACCTGGGAAATTACTTACATTGTTCTTTTTTTTTTTTTTTTTTTACATTATAAGAGACTAGATGATTGTGAAAATAATCAGCAGAATATCAGTGATGAAATTAATCATTAATGGCAGCCCTACAGGTAACCAGAAGTACTATGCTACAATAAATTGCCATCTTTAAAAAAGTAATCTTTGTCATGTTATGTAAAATATTGAACCAAATTAAAATTGTATTGCATGATGTTTTACTGCACCATCATCAAAACAACTCATGTTAGTCCACTGCTTTTGAACCAAGATCTTTGGGAAAGGGAGATCAGCAAACTAATCAGAAAAGCTACATTGTTAGTCAAAGTGTGCGTGTCAGGAGAACATTTGGAAAAAGACAAAAAAAATAAAAGGCCATTTCAGATTCAACCAAAGAGATGAGATTTTGAAATAATCATTTTAGTGACATGTTGCTGCAGACATGTCTAAAATGTATTTGCATTTATGCTTGCTTTAATTTAGAGCTTTGACTGTAAAATGAAAGTGACAGGAAACTACATGTGTTCAGACTGCACCTGTTAAATTTGTGCTCATGTAAGAGTTACACTGACCCTAGAGAAACCATAATCAAATGTTTCACATGTTAACAGGGCACAAAGTGCTTGTGAATGTAGGCAACTCCCTCCAGCAGCTATAAACTACAGACAATTACTGATAGACCGTAGATGATGCTACCACTCCCTGCAGATAGCTCAAGGGTAATGGAATAAGAAGATTGGCTTTCTGCATACAAAAAGAAACAAACCTGACTGCCTACCTCCCAAATATCTAGAAATATTTGTTTTAGTTAACTGTTTTAGATTGGAGGAATTAAAAGGCTGTTCTCCTTACTTGCAAGCTTAAGAAAACAGGCTAGACTACATCAACATATTCCTTCTGGCATCAATGAGTACCCAAATATGTTATGAAATTAGTTAACTGGTATAACCAAGGTACTAATTTGGGCTTATACTGCGTAATAGTGACCATGTACAAATGCTGCACCATATTCTGTAGCCTAGGTAGGACTGTCAAAGGTTATCACGGCAGCTTTAACAGCAGTTACATGTTGCACTTTGATGGATGTTATCTATAACTACTTATGGTAACAAATAACGTCATAAAAATATAAGACCCTGTATAAATACAAGAAGGGAGACAAAAAAAAAGCGGCATTAGCAGAGACTGGCGGGCGGAAACGTGTGTAATGTTAACACCATATCCATCGGTCTTTTTACAGTCCAATATCTAACGTCTAGTGATAACACATTATGGTACGACTGCGCTATCGAAATTCAAAAACTCTGTGCAGATTCAATACAAATCTTTTTCTAGCATCTCTCTTGAATCAAGCCGTCAAACTTTTGCAGAAAAAAAAGCACGGCTCTATGATGCTGCAGTTGTCAGATCCGAGTCCAAGATATCAATTGAGTGCAACAGTAAAGTTAGCTGTGATGCTAACACTGCCAGTCAACGGAGCCGCAAGTGTCGCCGATGTGTGCACCTGTTACAGGTGCATATTACTGTTTTGATTAATTTACTTTGACAGGTAGTAGTTTAAGCAACAGTGGCGCAATAGGCTCCTCGGTCCCAGTGATGATTCGTGTTAGCGGCTAGTGACAGCTAGCTAGCTAGCTAACGAACTCTACAGCCGACCGCATCCAATTCTACTCTCGTTATGTGAAACGCAAGCTTCAGGATATTTCACAAAACGACTTCGCAGAAGAAACAAAGATCCCCTGCATGCATTCAGTCAACTTAAAAAAAATCAAATGGTACAAAGTATGACCAATTTAACACTCACCATGCCTGTTGGAATTGAAGAAGCTGGTCTGCTAATGCTACCACGAGAGATGAAATGGACGACTGCCACTGACCAAAGATTGACTGAGGCGGGCGGGCAAGACGAACCACGGCTGTGTGTCTTACTGTATTCCTCCGCGGTGTGTTCGCTTTGTCGGTCCAGGTTGGACGCGCGTGCGCGCACGAGTCTGCTGCTAGACATAGAGACACACTCACACATATTTAGCAATTGTAACTCAGAAGCAGAAACGTATGATTTATGTTGAGTTAGTAGTTGGAATTTGGCTTCAGACAACTGTCTCATTTGTCCACTACTGTTATATTATCTCCTGTGTGGCCGTGTCTCACCCATCCATTTTCTACCGCTTATCCTGTTAGGGGTCGCGGGGGAGCTGGAGCCTATCTCAGCATCTTCGGGCGAAGGCGGGGTCACCCTGGACAAGTCACCAGTTCATCGCAGGGCTGACATATAGAGACAAACAACCATCCACACCTACGGACAATTTAGAGTGACCAATTGACCTAACCCCCAGTTCATGTCTGTCAATATCTGCTGATGTCTTTTTGGGCAAAGTTTGTATAGATTTAGTAACTAAATTTGGCAATACATGTTGAAATTATGTTCATCCATCACGAATATAATTTAAACAATAATTTAATCTTTAATCTGCGGACAAAAGTTTCTCGTACCCTTTTCACATTACATATGGCACTGTAATGTGCAGTTTTTATTTTCATCATGAACTCGTGAAATGTTATGAACCACTCACAACCCCAAATCATGACTTTTATCAAAATAATAAAGTGGCTCGTTATATCAGTAGTTTGTGCTAGTTTTACTAGAACAATGTGTAAAATGACTTTAAAAAGGGTTCCAGGTTATTATTTAAGATAGTTTTCTAAACTGTGGCAAACGTCTTACCTGGCGGACTAGTTTGTGTTACGCAGTTTTGTGCATGCGGAAGGATATTCCCTCGCAGCTGACAGCAGTGGGGATGTTGTGGTTTTGTTTTTGAGAGGCTGATTCTCACTGGACAGAGGGGAGCCGCATATTCGGCACTGTAAGGCGGCCGCTGATTGGCCAGCGCGGATCTGCAATGCGTCAAACCACGACGCAGCAACGATAGAAGGAGGGCGTGACTGCACCGCGGGTGTATTGATCCAGCCTAATGAGTAAAATTCGAGTAAGTTGAGGAAACTTTCAGGTATTTCACAGGTGGGAAGTTGCTAAATACAGTGGAGAGCCAGATTAGGAATGAATTACACTTACCACACGAACATTAACATTTCGGTTAATGAAATTCGCTTTTCAAAATGTGAATATTAAAATTAGAAGTAGATTTAAATATATGACAAAGCGCCATCACGTTGTGACATTTTGTGCATCCACGGGATAAAAGTTAAAGAAAACACGAGATAGTTCCACATGGAAAGTGACGACTTTCTACACTTTCCAACTTGGTCTGCTCTAATTATTTTTACATTATTGGCAAGGTTACCTTAAACCAAGATGCAGTGATACAATATCATTTCCCGTTGCAGTCATTATCACAATCATCTGGAGTCCTTCGTGTGTCTAAAATACCATAAACAGTTAAAATTTAACAATCAAACTGTTGAGGCAATGTATTCCTCATTTATGTTTGCTTACAGTATTTATGGTTATTTTATAAAATTTAAAAATGGAGTTTCTTCAAACAGCCATCTTAAATATGCCATGGCATAATTTCAAACCATGAGGCTCAAACAGAATGCACGAATAAACTGCACACAATGCATGCATTTAACCGGGAATCATATTTATTGACAACACAAAACACAGTGTGCTTTACTGTGAAAACTACACATTAGTTAAGATATATAAAAATTGTATGTTTGTCTTCACTCCTCCAGTAGTATGTCCAGTTCTTCTAAAGGCAGTCTCAGTCGGAGTTCTTTCTCTGTCATCACATCTACAAACTCCTGCATATGCTCAGGGAACAGCTGCACCCCATCCATGTACAAACCCTGATCACACACATGTCATACGTACATATTTGCCAAAAATGCAAATTTACATTCATGCACAACCACACATACAAGGAGAGGGGGACAATATTAATTTCTCGTATGGACAATTTCAAAACGAGGTAGACAGGGGTCAACTGTTAGGAAATGCAATTGTTTTTGTATGTCTCACCTTAGCCCAGGGGATATTTTGTAAGGCCTTGTAGAAGATCCCTGTGGCTTTATCTACCTTACCCTCTGAAACCTATAAATACACATACAAACACATTATGTACACACTACAAACATAAGACATTATACTGATGGTCAATATTTGTATATCCAAATTTCCAAATTACACATGAAGGTACGTATAGGCTGGTCTTATTGTATGTGTTAGTCCTTATGCATCTACCTTTAAAGTCAATATTTGGAAAATGAAGAGCATAAAAATAGGCAGCTCAGAGAGATTAACAAGTAAAAAGACATTCAGAACAAAATGGGACAGAAAAGTAGTTTTTTCCTATCACTAAATTTAATTACTTTCAATATGAATTCAATACCGAATATAGTTTTAAAATGATCTGGATTAGAAAAAAAACTGAACGGTAGTTACATTTAGGGGGTCATGTGATATATCTTTCATGGCACTTCAGGCATCTATTAAGAAGTAAGGAAAAACTAATAGAATTGCCATGTGTTCTCAAACAAGTCATTATTTACCTGTCTGCAATAATTTTTGGTTTAAACAAGAGGAATATCCCCTTCTCCCTAAACAGAATAAAAGTTTAGATGTGTTTCCAATGCATCAGTTAAATATGTGATGCAAGTCCAAACTTGCCCTGGCATCAAAACTGGAAGTGTTGCAATGCAGACAACTCGCAATGACACATCTATGAAAACTTTTAACAACTTGTTATCCTTTTCACGTCTAATGTAAGCTGACAAAGTTTAAAGTCATTAGGATAAATCCCCTGGACAGAATTTGTAAAAATATGAGCCCTGGAAATAGGCATAAACCACTCATTGCCCCATGAGACTTTTTTGTACACCTTGGGATGTTGCACATCTACCAATTTTTGTAGCTCTATGTCAAAGGTGGGACTGCTTTATTAAAATTGTTTAGCGGGCGCCGTGGATACATTTTGCTGAGCTGTCAGACCTTCTGGGTTGGACTCATCCATCTTGGGAAATCCGGCACTAATTAGACCGTGTACAGTGGACCTTAAGCAATTTATTATTGTCATTTTGAAACATCTTTATTGGTTGTACTGCAATGTCCATTTGATGGAAACTCACTGTATTAAAAACAATGAATTATCACTATCTTGACACATTTCTAACAAAATTTTTGCTTAATCTGGTTAAGATTAAGATCAAATGGATCAAACTGGCCACGAGGGAGGGCTGAAACTATCTGGCAGACCATATAGCCGGTTATATTAAAACAGCCCTGCCCCATCCATGTCTGGACCATTAACTACAGAATACAATTGGTCTGTCAATCAAGACAGATTCCAATAGACTTTCTACTCCTGTGTTTTTCTCTATTTAAATAGGCCTACTACATGATTTCCCAGCCCAATTGGTCTTTGCCGGTGACTTCCCTATAGTGCCATATTGAGGGATTGTTTCAGTGTTAGCAGTGAGTACAAAGAGAAGGTACAGTGAACAGATTAAATTAATTAAATAATAATAAATTAAAAAAACAAACAAACAAAAACAAATAATAAAAAGAACCAAAGTGAGAAAATCAGTATGGATACTGGGGACTGGTATTTACAAGGGCTAGCATCAATTAATCCTATTGATCCTTGAAACTTAAAAGCAAGAAGTTAGAATGCAATTTCTGCGTTGTTGCCTCCAACCTTGTACGTGGGCATCATTAACTACCTAGTTTATTGTATAAGTAAATGTAACTCTGAAAAATGTAACTAATATAAACCCCCCAAGGCCCATGGACATTTTACGGATTCGCTGGGTGCAAAATCTGTCTTTGTTTCAACTGAAAGACGGCAAAAATATGGCGGTCACAGCCAAGGTTAGTTCATTGTAAACAAAGAAAACAGTGCAGGATGTAAGACTGTGATGAATAAATCATGTCATACTATATATCACAAGGGCCTAATCATGACTTTTGATTTAGGAAATGTGCACATTAGCATATGTTCCAAAAGTTAAGAAAAAAAAAAAAATATTGTTACAAATTCAGATAAACTCATTTCAGGGATCAATGCAAAATTTGTCTATATCTGCCAATATATTTCTATCAATACTCTTTTACTCCCTAATATCTGTATTGGTGTTTGCTACAAAAACATTGCATATCGGTCATGCTCTAATGGAATGCCTCCCTGGTCTCCTGTCTCTGCAAAAATCAACTGCCACGTTGCATAATCGATTAATCTGCGAATGTAAGAGGGCCATATCCAAACAAAAAGACTCAAAATAAGCCACAAATCCAGTAAAGTTGCAGTCATGTTCTCTCAACGCAATGAAGTATGTACAAGAGGTAACTGCACAGGCATGGTTGCGCTCAGAGCAATGCAATGCAGGCCAGTGAAGGACTGGAGAGGGGGAACAATTGTGCTTTGGCATGGTACAAAGTAACTGGGCCAAGTGTGAGTGCATCCTTAGAATTAATTGAGTGTGGCTTACTTGTCAATCCAAATTTAGGGCATCACCAGATGGAATTGATCGATGTTAATATTATTTGACAACACTATTGCATATCAGTGTTGTTTACTTTGGGGTTGTTTTTTTTAACTACTTTGTTTCTACTTTTGCTGCAATTTCTTAATAAATGAATCCTGAGATTTCTTTGACTTTACTGTATTGAAAAACATTTTACCCTTGCCGCCCTGACTGCACAAAACCTCAACAGTACGATGAAATGTTTATTTGTAGACAAGATAACAGAAAAAACGAAAACAACTCAGGCAAAATATCTTTGTGCATACCTTATTGATTATGTGGCTGGATAAATGCAAAAAGAAGTCTTGAAAAATTAATTATTAGAAAAAATTATATACAAAATATTAAGTATTTAAAGGTGCAGCATGCAGGATTTTCCCAAGAATAAGAAAAAATGTAAAATTGTATAGTATAGTTAGAAAAAAAAGTAATCCATTTCAATTAAATTTAATAGTCCAGGAGAAGTGTGAGGTGGTGTGCAAAGGTGCTGCTCTCTGTTTGCAATTTCTGATTTTCTCGTTGTGATGCTCTGTTCGAGACTTTTCAAGGAGGCAACCTTTGACATTAGTGTGTTTCCTAGCCGCAAGCCACTAAAGCCCTGTTTGCAGCAAGCAGTACAGGTCAGTTCAGTATACATTTCTTTGCGTTTCCATTGTCAAAAGCTGTGATTGGTACCCTTAAAGCGGAACCGTACCATGCCACTTTTGTCACTCTTAACTTGGGGTATTAACCAGAGCTAAACCGTATAAGAGGGGGGTAGACCCACTGTAGTCCACTGACTGGATGACAGAATCTTCACTTTACTGCAACAGTTAGCCCGTTTTTCTCCTTGCGGCATGCAGCAGAGTCTGTCTACTTTGTGTGACAAGCAGCCATGTGCAGACAAGAAACAACACAAAATGCTGGATGTCCTCCATTGTTCCCTTTAGCAGTTGTTAAGGTTTCTTCGTCGGGATACACTGTATCGCGTCTCTATGACATCACACTACTTATATAGCTGGCGCGGTCAGGCTACCCCACCAACCAGTTAATGGTATGGTTGCACAAGCCTGTAATGAATTTACCATTCCCAAATGTGCCGTACTATACTGCTTGGTGGAAACGTGGCTTAACAGCCCACAGAGGGTAAGGTGTCATAAACTGGTAGTGACCTAGCAGAAGCAACGGTAATTGTAAACATAGCACCAAGAAAAGTGAGCCTATAGCAAGGCTAAACACCTAGTTGCTAGGCAGGGTAGGAGGTGCCAATTTTGGTCCTTTTACAAATATCAACAAATCCTGCATTCTATGCCTTTAAGGGGTATCACATACTATAGAAGCATGATGCAACATAAAATAGAAAAAAATGTTTATATGTCACACATACAGCAAATATCTGAAAGACATTTCCAATGACTCTTCCAAAACGGATTCCTAAGAAACCTATTTTTCCCATCCTCTTTACATCTTTTGCAGCTAGCTGACAGTGGCCTTTAGTAAACTGGGAGTTTGATGTCCGCACACTATATGCCAACATTCTCCTGTATGTCAGAACCTCTATCAGCCAAAACAATGTCTCCTGACAACAAATTGTCAAGGAAACCATTTTTCAGTGTTATGTGTTTGCCATTTATGGGCACTTCAGCCTCTTGATGGGAGACAAATGCAGCCATTGGGTGTCTTATTTTAATACCTATCAAATACTACATTGTGTGGTTGTGCTTGTAGCTGGAAAACACATTAGGCACAAGCTTCCAGATTGGATGGTTTCACTGTGAAAATCTCAAAGCGATCAAAGCTTTCAATAATGAAAATAAACACAATGTCAACCAATTCTTCAAGAAGAAAGGTGGGTTTAGTTTCTGAGAGGTGAAATGAATCGTTTTTTTGGCCATAGTAAAATAGGCAGTTGTCATTGGCACCAACTTGGATTGATCATTGGATGGGGTTAAAAAAATATCAGCCTATGTAATGTTAAATGGTGAGCTGTAGCAAGGAGTAGGCATCCCCCACCCCCCCCGAAAAATTAGACATTTTGTATCCAAGGGCTGTTGGAGCGAAACCCATATGAGCCCCACCCCATGGTTCAGACCACATGAGATCGGCAGACTAAATGAAACCCTCAAAGGGTGAAATACAGTTTTATTGTCACTTTTACTTCCTAAAGTCATAATTCCATGAAGCAGAGTTGCAGTGAGAAGATCACACTGATACTGCTGTTTTACTGTAAAGCAGGAGTCTCTAAAAACCAGAATGACTAAAAGCTGTCACCTCTCTCCAGTGTAATTCTGAACACGACTGCGCACATTTTCACAGGTGTAACTGGTAAAACTGGATGTGCAGTCATCATAAGATATAAATAATACGATTTTAATGTCCATTCTAACTTTGGCAATATCTGATGAGTTAACTCTCTCTCACAGAGCTCAATTCTTGCTCACTGTGTGTCTGTTATACAGTGTGCCTTTGTTGACTGGCCATTACTCATGACTTCTAATCTGTCAGATAGTGCTGTGGGTGGCACAGAGCTATACAGCCAGTGTTGAATACAATACAGTGTATAATTATCTATTTTATCTCAAATATACTCTATAGTATTGTTGTAGTGTTTTCTTTTATTATATAATATGTAAGTAGTAATACTATTAATAATGTATTTACTATGGTGGCAACTACAGAGATCAAAGCCAAGTGTATATTGAAATTAATTTACCTCTAAAATGAAAAAAAAACACCTCATCATGTGGATTAGATATTCACAATAATATAAAATATACAACTTTATTTGTGGTCCTTTCATACGTTAGTGAAATGCAATGGTCTGTGTCAATTTGCACTTGCTTTTTTCCCTGCTTTACCTCAAGTTTTGATGGTCAGTGCACCCCCATCTAAAGTCTATGACTAATGTTCCTACCCTAACAGTTACTAGATGCTTTCACAGAAAATTCTGAATGTTATATTTCACCCCTATTTTAGTCAATATTTAATCAACGAAGGCAAACTTTTAGCAAACTTAACTACTGGTAAATCAGCTGTTCTTGCTGCCCCTGGTGTCAGGTCCCACTGATGCAGGTTCAGTTTCAGGCTCAGCAGCCCTGCCTCCCCATCCCCTACATGGACCTGTCATCCCAGCAGAAGATGAGCAGCGTCATACTGAATGACATTTTAGTTGGCATAATTGCAGGGGACCATTCCAATTCATCTTTATTTTTTATGAAAAAGGAAAAACTGCCCAAATACCTCCACAAACTCAGAAAAGCACTGTTTGTGCCTGTGTGTTTCTGGCCATAAAATGGATTGCTTCAGAGTCGTATTCAAAAGTCACATGTTTTCAGTAAATATTTCATACTGTCTTTGGGAAAACATGAAATATGATGATGATGAAGATTATGTTATCATCATCAGAGAAACTATCAGACATCCTGTACTCATTCAGTTCATCCTGAAGCCGTTTTCCTCCAAAAGGCAGTATACTTCTGACCGTCTTACCAAGGCAAACCTTACATTTCGTCACCGTCACCTCCTTGCAGGTGTTGTGTGTCCCTTCCTCAATTTTATCCTGACCACTGCCCCCTGTATCTTGGCTCCCATCATCATCCTTCCTTGTGTGCATCCTCCATATTGTGAAGCTGATCAATTGTTTCAGCTTGGCAGTTTGTCATTTCAGTTGTTCTCAGCTGGTTTCATCTTTCCTGTTTACGTTTAGCAAACCGGGCATAGCGTGCAATGTCTGTGCAGAATGTCTGTATGGCCGAGAAGGAGTGATGGTGCTCAGTCTGGATCCATCTCCATTATCTCATAATGTAGGCTGGCCTTTAATGACATGAAGTTTGTTTTTCTTTTAGCTAGCAAAGTAGCACAAGACAATTTATTGTCATTTTAAGCTCTTAATTAGCCCACACTAACCGCTGTCTGTTTCAGGGATTGGTTTCTACTAGCTCAGCCTAACAACAATTGACTAATATTAGCATTACCTACTTTTCAAGACAAAAAACAACATATTTAACAACATTACTAAAACAATTTAACTTACCCTTATGAAAACATTGAGAGAAAAAATATTAGTGGAGATATTTTGGCAAATGTGATACTTTAGCGTTTCACAGCTGCAATCCAGGCCATCTGTCGTTTCTTTGTCATATCTTCAACTTGCAGTCCAAAGCCTTTTTAAGAGGTTGGAAACTTAAAACATTTCACTGTGTTGTTAAGTGTTCTACTTTTCCAATTGTGGCACATATTGCTAGAGTCTCTCCCTCCACATGAGTGGACCATTTCATCATAAAGCGGAACGAATGACATGAAATCTTGCAGATTTTACTGGTGACCACCTTTATATGTACACAATACCTCCAAAATTGCAGTTAGACCCACAATGCACTAGTGACAACATAATATGTCAGAATTCTATTATTCATCGGCCTATCGGGAAAACCATTGCCATTCAGTTTTTTTCATGTCATGCTGCGGCAAGTGCGGAGAGTGTGGGGCAACACTGCTTGCAGCTTTAATTTAAAATTGCAACCACAGGAGACAGTTAGCCACTTAGTTTGGAATAAGCTATGGATATTTCTAATATTTTTACAATTAACAAGTGCAAAGGAGACGGCCCAATAATGAACTAAAATGGCATTTTCTGGTTAAAATGCATGTGGATGCTGATTGCTGGAATAAAACTGCTGAAAGCATTTGCTGAATTGTTTAAGTGTGAAATAAGGAGCCAGAAAAGTCATGAGCTACAATGTAAGTTGACATGTAACAGTGTCAGCATGTTAGCTGAACTGCAATATACTTAAGAAACTAAAGGGTGAACTCCACTCTTCAAAATATCTTTAATGTCTATAATGTTACATAAAAGACTTAACCCATGCTGACAATCAGCCTCCACACTAAAAAAGGATTTTGGACCTCTGCTTGACTGCAGTTTTGATCGGACGGTGGATGGCTGCTGGCATTCCAGATGACCTTAGTGATAGCAAGTGCAGAGAGTTTGTTCTGACCTTTCTACTGTTGATGGATGTCCTTGTTGCATCTGGAGAGTGGGTCCTCCTGGTTGCTATGATCCTGCAACTTTGCAATACTTTGATGCCTGTTTATTCTAAGCAGTGGGTGCCCAGTCTTTGCACAGCGGTAATGGGATTCCTCACCAAAAATGAAAGTGTTTTTGTATGTTGCATGCAGGTTTTTAGCAGTTTTTGAAATTGGTTCAGGTTGGATGTGTGATGGCTCAGCAAAATGTTTCTGAGCCTTAAGGACACCAGGTTCAAAAGCTAGGTCATCTCTGTCCTGCAGCTTTCCAATATTTTGATACCTGTTTATTTTGAGCAGAGGGCGCCCAGTGATTGCACAGCGGTAATGGGATTCCTCGCCATAAATTAAACTGGACTCATCTCTGGATTCGTATGTTGCATCTAGGTTGTCTTTAGCTGTTTTAGAAATTGTTGCAGGTTGGATGTGTACTGGCTCTGCAGAGTGCTTTTGAACCTTAGAAACAAAAGGTTCAAAAGCTTGGTCCCGTCCCTTGTTATCCTGTACCTTTCTAATATTTGAATGCCTGTTTATTTTGAGCAGTCGGTGCCCGGTGATAGCACAGCGGTAATTTGACTCCTCACTGGAAGTGAAACTGGAGCCTCCTGTTGTTTCATCTAGGTTGTTTTTAGCTGTTTTTGAAATTGTTGCAGGTTGGATGTGTGATGGCTGTGCAGAGTGCTGCTGAACTTTAGAGACACCAGGTTTAAGTGTTATGTCCCATTTGTCGTAATCCTGCAGCCTTTCAGTATTTTGATGCCTGTTTATTTTGAGCAGTGGGAGCCCAGTGATTGCACAAAGGTAATGGTATTCCTCAACATAAATACAATTGGAGTCTCTTGTGTTTTCATGTGTTGCACCTAGGTTATTTTCAGCTGTTTTTGAAATTGGTGCAGGTTGGATGTGTGATGGCTCTGCGGAGTGCTGCCGAACTTTAGCAACAGCATGTTTAAAAACGGGGTCCCGTTTGTCGTAATCCGGTAGCTTTTCACTAACTGGATTCCTGTTTATTTTGAGCAGTGGGTGCCCTGTGATTGCACTGAGGTACATTGTGTAGCTTTCTGAGTTTTTGTATTTTTGCAACCGAGTTGTTTTTATCTCATTATTGTCAGCTTTAGCTTTGATCACCATGTCTTTGATCTAGTTCTGTTGGGTTGTGACATCATCAACATTCTGCTTTGATGTATTGGTCAGACCAAAATTCAAAAGCAACTGTATGATCGACAAGCAGTCTCACTGGCAGTTGTGGTCTATTCCCTTACTATTCCAAAACAAAATTCAACAGATTAAAGGTCTGGAGTTTCAAGTGTATACCCTGCATTTGATAGCTGTTCAGTAGAACTCAAACCGACCTGGCCGGCACAGGACTCACTGGACAGCAACAGGTCTGTGGGGCTGAATCTCATTAAAATATATATTAAACAAACAAGGATGTACACTGTATATTTGCTAATGGATCACAAACCCATAAATTTTGGTGCTGAAAAGCTGACCAATGGTGAACTTCCCATTGTGTTCTGGGTAAACTATTGCACCCACTGAAGAGCTACAATTCCTAGCCGTGTTGAGAAGCAGGACAAGGAAAAGAAAAAAGGAGCTAAAGGCTTCACTGATAGAGTGGCGATTACAACTGACTGTTGGATTACATTAACTGCAGTTATTTCACATTTGCATGTGACCACTTCAGTGAAAATTTAAAGTCAGCGGTAGCACTAACCAACACCATACCAGTGCATACCAAGCCAGCTATATACACCAGGTCATTTCTATAATCACATTGAAGAGCAGTGTTTTTTTCAATTATTAAAGGAACAAGACATAACCCTGACACCCAGCGTTTAAACTAGGTACTGCAAATTCAACGCATAGGAGAGAGATTTTACCCCCGCTTACTCGTTCCTAGACTTGGAGGTACACGCGGGTTGCCAGGTCATGGACACTGAAGCTTCAGGAACACCTTGGAAAATGTCAAATGACGTCCTACGAGAGTTGATAAACTCATTTTATGTTTGCAATGTTCAGCCAATAACATCGGAACCAGTTCACTTGCCCACTTCCATCAACACCTGTGTGTTTGCTGGGATACTTTGCTTCTTATCAGGCAATCTAGGGGGTCATCAAAACTTAAGGAGGAGGACATACTGGTTGCTCCGTTATTGTTAGAGGAGCTATTATTTGAACATAGTATTATTCCTTCATATCTGACGAAATTGTAAGATTGTTTTATGATTTAACATAGTAAATATATTACATATTCCACCTTTAAGGTCTTAAATTATCTTTTAAGGAAAATCCAGAAAATGCATCCTGACTCTGAACCTTAACCCCCTATGGAACAAGTTCAGGGTGCCTCATCAGTTACCACGGAGATCTGGCCAGAGAAGACGATGACGTGCTGCCCTAGTTTAGGGGATGATCAGCCAACACTTTTTACACTTCAAAAGAACCGCACCAGCGTTCACTTGGAAGCAACCCCGGGTTTCAGGTGGACCAGAGTTTGCATGTTTTTTCTGCCCCAGAGTTCAAATGACCTTGTACACTTGCCAAAATATACCGTGTTAAGTTACAGGCACTAATGTTTTTGGACTAATTATAATATTTTCAGGTAACCAGAATAACAGCCTGAGTATAAGTATACACGTTATCCTGTGTTGGAAGGAAGTGGGCACTTTTATTGTGAAGTGACAGGCAGTTGATTTGTTGTTGTTCTGTGAGTTGGATTTTGAACATGGCGGCGGTGGCCAATAAAGCGGTTGTTGTACAACTTTAAAGTTTGTCTTCTTATCGAGTAACATTGGTAGCAGAGGAGGGATGGAAACTACAGTCCCGCCAAGCTTCGACGAAGGGAAGCCTTACGCTGGAAGAATGAAGTCGCAATTTGGACTAGAGTTACGGAGCTTGAAAAAGACAAACAGGCACTTGCTGTGGTTTTGGCGCTATCCGGAAGAGCAAGAGAAACAGCGATGGAAATACCGGCAGACGACTTGAATACAGAGACTGGTATGGACACTTTGCATGCGAAACTTGACATTTTGTTTCTCAAAGAAGACCAGATTTACGAAGTTTACTTGAGCTTCGACCGGATTACGAGAGACTGCAGTGTGTCGATGTCGGACTATATAATCGATTTTGAACAACGCTACTCCCGGATGCGCAAGTACAAGATGGAGCTTCCTGATGCAGTGTTGGCTTTTAAACTGCTGTTTACAGTATGCTTGGACACGAAAGACCGACAGTTAGCTTTCACAGCATGTCCAAACTTGACTTTTGCATCTTTGAAGTCGGCATTGAAGAGAATATTTGGAGGGAAACCGTCTGCTAGTT
>KV751346.1:11906238-11916798 GCA_001698575.1 Mola mola
TACATGCTGTTGTTCATTTCCACCCCTTGACAGTTTTGCATTTCTCTGTTTCAACCTTGTTTTGCATTCCTGTTCAGGTTTGATTATCCTTTGCCTCACCCTTTTCTGGATGAGTTCCCGTGCATCTGGTTTAACCTGTTTTTGCCTCAAGTAGCCATAAACTCGACCTTTGCTATGCTTTTAAGCTTTCAAGCTTGCTGCTGAAACAGGAAACTGTTTTTTTTGCCAGTATATTGTTACAAAAATGTCTCAGCTCACTTTGTTGATTTTTTTTCAAGACAATAATGAAAACTTAAGTATAAGAAATTAAACTTTAAATTGGTGACTAAGGCCTGTTCTTTTTATGAAAGCATTGTAACTGCATTACAATAGACCATGTCTAATACTGGCCGAGGAAGCAAATCTCCCTTGGGACAATAAATCTAAATAATAAAGCATATCATTGTTCTTACAAGAACCTTGAGTGGAAGAAAAACATACTCTAATCTTTGAGCCAATTAATGGATGAAGTTGGAAAAACATTTTTATGTAAACAAGTCTGAAGTTATTCTTACCTGTTCTAAATATAATAAAGTGCTCGTTCATTCCAATTCCAATTTAAACAAATGAGTCAGCAGGTTTTGATTCACTCTAGTATTTTAGGCCTATCCAGGCTAAGGCCAGTCTGATGGCTTATTTGTTTAAATTCCTATTACCCGCTACAAGGACAAGTCTTCCTGGGAACCACTCATAAGACTAAATTCAACCACTCACTGCCTCCTACAAAAAATCACCTTCACTTTCACTAATAACATTTATTATAAATGTTTTGTCAAGTCTTCCTAATCAGTGGAGAAGATATGTCTTTTTCCTTTTTCTTTCCCTTTCCCTTTGTCCAGGGCCTTTGTGTATATATTCATTTATTTCTTCTTCCTTTTTTAGGTCACTGGGATAAATGGTGTCATAGTCGGACCCACTGCTGTCCGAATACCTCCCACTCTTCTTTTTATTTTTCGTCATCTTTTTCCTCTTCTTTTCACTTCTCTTTTTCTTCTTTTTGGGTGGCACATTGTCCTGTTCCTCCTCTTCTGCAGAAGTCAGCTACCTGCCTATACTGAAGATTACAAGGTGGAATCAATACACAACATCATATCTTATCAGGACATTTTACCAAATTCCTAAAAAGTTGGCAAACTGTGAAATGTAAATTAATGTAGCAGATCAGGTCCATAACATGCCTTCATGTCATTACAGGTGCTGGTTTTTTAACTTTACTCTGGTAACAATTTAGACTTTGCGTTTGTTTTTTCCTCTTAAGTGCAAACATGTTGATGCTTTTTTTAAGTTCCACCAGAGACCAAACATGTGAGTTTTAAACCTCGGTATTATCCATCCAATGAATCCTTCTAGAAAAAAATAACTTGAGATAATGATAGACACGCCGATGTTTTAAAAGACACATTATTCTTTTCTCGTCCTAGTGATTTATTTCTTCAGACCTCTCGTAGATTTAAGGTTTAACACTGAGTGCAGTGTGTCTTAAACCTGGATTCGGCCTATTGCAAAATATTGACTTCACTTTAGTGTTTCCGAGGCAACGCAGCCTACAGATGACTATCCAATCATAAACGAACCTACTTTCGGTCAACCAATGACATGAGCGAACTGTTTTGAGTGACATGCGTGTGGTCCAATCGCGTTTATCGGCCCACTGCGGCATTCATTGCGCCGTCATTCTCAAGTTACTCGGTCCGTTGGAGCGTTTGAGCGCGAGCTACTGTGTCGTCGTTAAGAAGTTTTAACTTTCAACCAAAATGAGGGAAATCGTACACCTTCAGGCAGGCCAATGCGGCAATCAAATCGGAGCTAAGGTGAGAATAGTTTTTGGTTTAAAATGAAGTCTTTGCTGTGTGGGGAAAAAAGACCGTGAATCTTACATTTGGATTGGGCGGGTAAAGAAGTAGTCTTACTTAGCAACACGGCTAATGATGGCCTCGGTGGCCATGCTGCAACAGCTTTGAGTCACAAGGGAAATTCGTGTTGGGTAACCAGGAAATTTAATTGTTCATTTTCTTTTCTTATAGTTTTGGGAGGTTATAAGCGACGAACATGGCATCGACCCGACCGGGACATACCATGGAGACAGCGACCTGCAGCTGGACCGAATCAACGTTTATTACAACGAAGCATCAGGTAACCGTAGACGTTCTAGGCCGCACAGTGAGATAACTGAATTTGTAAGGGCGCCAAGGTAATTCAATACCACCCGGATGGCTCGTAGCCGTAGCCATTTGCAACATGCTTGAAGCTAGCGAGCCTTTACTAGTTACAGCCGCCTCGTTTCTACCATGCAAACTCTCAACAAACTAGAAAGGGGACCCATATGTCCGCAATAAAAATGCGAGTATAAGCTTTAATATACTCCCGCCTGATTTTATTTTAAACGATATAATAGCGACTAACGACGTTCATTGAACTTCTAAGAGAGGAAATATTTCTTAAAGAAATGCCTTACTGTAATAGTATATTTTAAGCACACTTAGTTGTATTGTAATGTAAATCAACTTTGAAAATAACATAGTGGATTCAAAACGACTTAAACCATACCTGGCTTGTTTTATTTTCCCCACCTCATTTCATTCTGCTTGTCAAATCAGTCCACAGCTAAGGGGAGCTAAACAGTGGTTTTGTGCTCAGAAAGGCTATATCATGCACACGGTCAGAAAGGAAGTAGGCTAAATTGGCCTTCGTTTTGAATCATTTTTTTTAACTGTCTGTCATTTCCTGTCTGTCATTTCCAGGTGGCAAGTATGTCCCTCGTGCAGTGCTGGTGGACTTGGAGCCAGGAACAATGGACTCAGTGAGGTCTGGTCCCTTTGGACAGATCTTTAGACCAGATAACTTTGTCTTTGGTGGGTATTTAGATTTGTACATTTGTGTGTGTTTAATTTGCCAGATAGTGCTCTAAGCATCTATGGACACACTAATTTGAAAACGGAATATCCATAAAGTAGTTTTCCTCATAGTCACCCATTTTCAGCGAATGCATTGTCTCAAGGAGACTTTAAAAGGTTGTTTAATTTCCTATTATGCATTAAACACAGGCCAGAGTGGAGCAGGTAATAACTGGGCTAAAGGCCATTACACTGAGGGAGCTGAGCTGGTGGACTCTGTCCTTGATGTGGTGAGAAAGGAGGCAGAGAGTTGCGATTGCCTCCAGGGCTTCCAGCTTACACATTCCCTGGGAGGAGGCACTGGGTCTGGAATGGGCACCCTGCTCATCAGCAAAATCCGAGAGGAGTACCCAGATCGCATCATGAACACTTTCAGTGTGGTACCTTCACCAAAGGTAAGAAAATCGTAGATTTAAGTAATTTAAATATTTGTCCTCCTCCATGCTCCTACAGTATGTATTTTATCGCTGGTCGTTTCTCACCCTCATATTTTCACTGCAGGTGTCAGACACAGTGGTGGAGCCATACAATGCTACCCTCTCCGTTCACCAGCTGGTCGAGAACACGGATGAGACTTACTGCATTGATAACGAGGCGCTGTATGACATCTGCTTCCGCACACTGAAGCTCACCACGCCCACATACGGTGACCTCAACCACCTGGTCTCTGCCACCATGAGTGGGGTGACCACCTGTCTGCGTTTCCCTGGCCAGCTCAATGCTGATTTGAGAAAATTGGCTGTCAATATGGTGCCTTTCCCGAGACTCCATTTCTTCATGCCAGGCTTTGCCCCCCTGACCAGTCGCGGCAGCCAACAATACAGGTGGGGGGAGAGGAGCCTGGTTTTTTAGAAACTGTATAAGATGTTGCAGTTGTATTTTAATTCAATTGCCTTGTCTTTTTCCAGGGCATTGACAGTTCCTGAACTCACCCAGCAAATGTTCGATAGCAAGAACATGATGGCAGCTTGTGACCCACGCCATGGTCGCTACCTTACAGTTGCCGCCATTTTCAGAGGCCGCATGTCCATGAAGGAGGTGGATGAGCAGATGCTGAATGTGCAGAACAAGAACAGCAGCTACTTTGTGGAATGGATCCCAAATAATGTCAAGACTGCTGTCTGCGACATCCCTCCCCGCGGCCTTAAAATGGCTGCCACCTTCATTGGCAACAGCACAGCCATTCAGGAGCTATTCAAGCGCATCTCAGAGCAGTTCACTGCAATGTTCCGCCGCAAGGCTTTCCTCCATTGGTGAGTAAAAAAAGCGCAATGTCAAGGACAGTGGAAAGTCTCTTCATTTTACCAACCTGTCACAGTGAAAAATGTGAAAATGCATTTGTTTTTATCTTTCAGGTATACTGGTGAGGGCATGGATGAGATGGAGTTCACTGAGGCTGAGAGCAACATGAATGACCTGGTGTCTGAGTACCAACAATACCAGGACGCCACTGCTGAGGAAGAGGGTGAGTTTGAGGACGACGGAGAAGAGGACCTGGCTTAGATACCGACATTTTTCTTACTATGCATCAGTTAGGTGCATTGTTTTCAAATGTCTGATCTATCTGTTTGTTTTTTTACACTTTTGGCTGTTCTCTCCTTCATTCATCTTTGGGAGTTGAAATTTATTTTTTTTTTTTCTAATAAGGATATCATCTAAATGTTACTTCATCCTGAGTGGCAAACATCCAGTGTTGAAAATTATTTTAAACTGGGGAAAAACATAAATTTGGAGTATGTTGCTAAAATTTACGGAGCTCTCCGTGATTGACTGCACATATGGTTATTGGTTAACATTACTTCACAAGCATACATATATTTCAGTCTTTTCATTTATCGTGACATGTTAAAATCCGCAGTCACAGATCAGTTTGACTCCTGGTATCTAAACTCTTACCATTCATAGCTTACACCTTTTAGCGTTGGTTAGTCCACTAGATGGATTGTAGTGAACCAATTTAAATGTTCACTGGGACTATTTGTTAAAGAGCTCGCAAAGACTTTATTTCTCAAAAAAGAACAAACTTTTGAGAATGCACAGAATAGAGTAGAGTCAGGAGCTGGTTATTGTTAAATTGTTGTTTGTGTGGTTCCAAGATGCTTTTGACAGTAAAAGAGTTGATTTTAATAAATATTGTATGGATTATCCCCAAGCTTGTTTGCCTTCTCCTTTTTTCTACTTATGAATATGACTGCACTTAACATCAGAGATGAATGATCTCTACACACATTTCTGTTTGCTTAATTAAAAACTGCTTGAATCCCAAACTCTTCAACTTGAAGACAGAAAAAAAATTATCCTAGTTAATTATTAGAAATTAAAAGTAATGTATTGAAACACTGATTACACATCAATATCTCAGTATTTGACTCGTAGTCACATAACAAGCACTGGTTTCACATAAGTGAAAATGATTATTTTAAGTGGATGTATTCTTTCTGAGAAATATGAAGCATAGGGAAGAGGGTACTCCAGTTGTGATGACAGTAAAAGAGTTGATTTTAATAAATATTGTATGGATTATCCCCAAGCTTGTTTGCCTTCTCCTTTTTTCTACTTATGAATATGACTGCACTTAACATCAGAGATGAATGATCTCTACACACATTTCTGTTTGCTTAATTAAAAACTGCTTGAATCCCAAACTCTTCAACTTGAAGACAGAAAAAAAATTATCCTAGTTAATTATTAGAAATTAAAAGTAATGTATTGAAACACTGATTACACATCAATATCTCAGTATTTGACTCGTAGTCACATAACAAGCACTGGTTTCACTTAAGTGAAAATGATTATTTTAAGTGGATGTATTCTTTCTGAGAAATATGAAGCATAGGGAAGAGGGTACTCCAGTTGTGATGCAAAATTAGTTAAAATGTAAAAAAAAAAAAAAAGGTGCGGTCAACATTATCTTCACATTTGCATTGGATGATAATATCCTTATAACTATGCAAAATCTGTGTTTAATGTCCTGTTATGTAAAAAATCTCTGTTACTGTAGATCAGAGTAAGTTATCTGGCAGAACAGGCCACAGATATTCAAACTTCCTCTTAACCCCCAAAACACACAAACCAACTGATTGTTTAAAAGCAAATGAAATATATCATTATAGGTCACTATAATGACCCCAAGTGGTAAAAGTTGGTATATTGATCCGATATCAAAAAGTCTTTAAAGTTTTCATAAAATACCAAAAATATTAAAATAAAAAAAACTATTAAATTATGACACATAAAATACCTCTATGATGGTGACTGCAGACAGTATTAAAATCTAAATCATTCCATTTCATGGGCTGCTGTCATTCACTCCTCCCAGGGGATGTTGGGCTCAATAATGAGGACCCTCTCCTCCACTGTGGACCACATCACGATGTCTGGCCAGAGAGTTGTTACTGTGATGTCCCTTGGGTAGACCAACTGTTTCCTGAGGTCCACCAACATTGGCCATTCCTTTCCCGGTACAAGTAAGGTGTTCCTCTCTTGTACTGGTAGTTTAAGGGTGGTGCAGGCCTCAAATGTTTGGTGTGTGGTCATTGATGATTTTGGGGTGAGGTTTGCTGCTACCCTACATCTCTCCAGGACCTCAGCCAGCGTGGATAGGACCTGATCACGGCACCACTAGTATCATCCATGGGTCAGTGCCACCCTGCAGCCTAACATGGGCTGCAGGTTCTTTTTTTAATCCTGTTGAAAAATCTTAAAATTCTACAAATAAAATAATGTTAAAACTTATGAAAAGCAAAGACTGTATATGAAAGAAATGATTCCAACAGGGTCTTTTGGTATTATCCGTTGAAATCCGTTTAATTACTATTAATATTCATTTTTAGCATTATTATCAATCGTGTGTGATATTTATTCACATTCCTATCAATTTATTAATTAAGGAAATGGCAAACCAAATTTTCAGAATCAGCAAAACATCGTTAATCTGTTAAACTAGGGTGGGAACAACAGAAGGATTATATTTGAATGGAAATTTTTTTATTACGGTCAAGGTACTCTTGAACCCTTCTCTTAATGTTTATTGTTAAAATTTACCTTTTAACATTCTACTTAAACTAAAGTGTTTGATCTCCTTCTTTTCCTTCTACACTTTGTTTACAATAATTTCCTAGTAAAGTAAGTAAGAAGTAAGTAAAAATCGGGTGACTTTTTATATTTGTATTATAATGAAAAAGTATTAGTAAGACCAAACAAACAATGAATTGTTGAAGTGTCGGTTAAAAAGACGATTACATTTTTGACTTCATCCATCCATCCATTTTCTACCGCTTATCCCGTTAGGGGTCGCGGCGGGGCGGGGCGGGGGGGGGGTGCTGGAGCCTATCTCAGCATCTTCGGGCGAAGGCGGTGACACCCTGGACAAGTCGCCAGTTCATCACAGGGCTGACATATAGAGACAAACAACCATCCACACTCACATTCACACCTACGGGCAATTTAGAGTGACCAATTAACCTAACCCACAGTTTTGCATGTTTTTGGAATGTTGGAGGAAGCCGGAGTACCCGGAGAGAACCCACAGGGACAGAGACACAGGGAGAACATGCAAATTCCTTGCTGTGAGGCGACAGTGCTAACCAATGTGCCGCTGAAAGTAAAAAAATGATTTGAAAATAGCTGTTGTTATCTTCCATCATTTTCATTTGCATTTCAATATTGAAACTAATATTTGCATTTGTATTTTTTATTTATCTCTAAGGCATTGATGGACAGAATGAATAAATAAACTAAAAATGCCTTTAGAATTAGAAAGCATTATCATTGTCATGCATTTACTCCCTCACAGCTGGACTAATGCAACTCCAAACTGTTTCTACACTGGTTTACCATTGATTTCAGAAACAAATCGACAATCTCCTCCAGGAACTGCCACCTTACCGTGGTGGAGGGGTTTGGGTGCCCTAATGATCCTAGGAGCTATGTTGTCGTGGGCTGTTTGCCCCTGGTAGGGTCACTCAAGGCAAATTGGTCTTAGGTGAGGGGCCAGACAAAGCGCTGTTCGAAAGACTTCTATGATGGTGAAAAACAAGTACTTGTGTACCCTGCCCGGAGGGATACCGGGACCCCGCCCTGGAGCCAGGCCTGGGGAAGGGGGCCATCGGCGAGCGCCTGGTGGCCAGGCCTTTGTCCGTGGGGTCCGGTCGGGCTCAGCCCGAAAAAGGAGACATGGGTCCTTCCTCACGTGGGCCCACCACCCACAGGAGGAGCCATAGAGGTCCGGTGCTATGTGGATCGGGTGGCAGTCAAAGGCAAGGGCCTTGTCAGTTCGATCCCCAGTTGCTGAAGCTGGCTATTGGAACATGGAATGTTACTTCTCTGGTGGGGAAGGAACCTGAACTTGTGCGAGAGGTTGAGAGATACCGGCTAGATATAGTCGGCCTAACTTCAACGCACAGTTCAGGTTCTGGAACCAGTTTTCTTGAGAGGGGTTGGACTTTTTTCTATGCTGGAGTTGTCCCAGGTGAGAGGCGGAGAGCAGGTGTGGGCATATTAATAGCTTCCCAGTTCTCAGCCAATGTGTTGGAGTTTACCCTGGTGGACGAAAGGGTTGCTTCCTTGCGCCTTCAGATTAGGCAACGGGTCCTGACTGTGGTTTGCGCCTATGCGCCAAATAGCAGTTCAGAGTACCCACCTTTTTTGGAGTCCTTGGAAAAGGTGCTGGAGAGTGCCCCTACTGGGGACTCCATCGTCCTACTAGGAGACTTCAACGCTCATGTGGGCAATGACAGCGAGACCTGGAGGGGTGTGATTGGGAGGAATGGACTGCTCGATGTGAACCTGAGTGGTGTTCAGTTATTGGATTTCTGTGCTAGTCACAGTTTGTCCATAACTAACACCATGTTCAGCCATAAGAGTGTCCATAAGTGCACTTGGCACCAGGACACCCTAGGTCGACAGTCAATGATTGACTTTGTAGTCGTGTCATCTGATCTGCGACAGTATGTGCTGGACACTTGGGTAAAGACAGGAGCAGAACTGTCAACTGATCACCACCTGGTGGTGAGTTGGGTCAGGTGGCGGGGGAGGAAGCCAGACAGACCAGGCAGGCCCAAGCGAATAGTGAGGGTCTGCTGGGAACGTCTGGCTGAGGACCCTGTGAAAATGGTCTTCAACTCCCCCCTCCGGAGGAGCTTCAACCACATCCCGGAGGTAGTGGGGAGCATGGAGTCTGAGTGGGCCATGTTCCGCGCTGCCATTGTCGAGGCGGCTGCTCGAAGCTGTGGTAGCAAGGTCGCTGGTGCTAGTCGTGGCGGTAATCCCAGGACCCGCTGGTGGACACCAGAGGTGAAAGGGGCCGTCAAGCTGAAGAAGGAGACTTACAGGTCATGGCTGGCTTGTGTTACTCCCGAGGCAGCAGACAGCTACTGGCAGGCCAATCGATCTGTGGCTCGGGTGGTCACTGAGACAAAAACCCGGGTGTGGGAGGAGTTTGGTGAGGCCATGGAACAAGACTTCCATTTGGCGCCGAAGAATTTCTGGCAAACTGTTCGGTGGCTCAGGAGGGGAAAGCAGAACCCCGTCCACACGGTGTTCAGTGTGGGAGGGGAGTTGCTAACCTCAACTGAGTCTATAGTTTGGCGGTGGAAGGAATACTTTGAAGATCTCCTCAATCCCACCAATACGCATTCCGAAGAGGAGGCAGAGCCGGAGGACTTTGGGCTGGGCTCTCTCATCACTGGGGTCGAGGTCGCTGGGGCTGTCAAACTCCGCAGCGGCAGCGCCCCAGGGGTGAATGAGATTCGTCCCGAGCTCCACAAGGCTGTGGATCACACTCCTCAGCCTCCCTGGGAAGGTCTATTCCAGAGTGCTGGAGAGGAGAGTCCGGCTCCTAGTTGAACTTCGGATTCAAGAGGAGCAATGTGGTTTCGTCCTGGCCGTGGAGCACTGGACCAGCTCTATACCCTCGTGAGGTGTTACGGGCCATTCAATCTCTGTATTGTCAGAGCCAGAGCTTGGTTCACATTACTGGCAGTAAGTCAGACCCGTTCCCGTTCAGGGTTGGTCTCTGCCAAGGCTGCCCTTTGTCACCGGGTCTGTTCATAATTTTTATGGACAGAATTTCTAGGCGCAGCCAAGCGGCGGAGGGAATCAAGTTCGGTGGCCTCCGGATTCCATCTCTGCTATTTGCAGATGACGTGATCCTGTTTGCGTCATCGAACAGTGACCTCCAGCTCTCACTGGGATGGTTTGCAGCTGAGTGTCAAGCGGTGGGGATGAGGATCAGCACCTCTAAATCTGAGGCCATGGTTCTCAGCCGGAAAAAGGTGGATTGCCCACTCCGGGTCGGGGGAGAGTCGCTTCCCCAAGTGGAGGAGTTCAAGTATCTCGGGGTCTTGTTTGCGAGTGAGTGGAAAACGGAGCGGGAGATTTACAGATGGATTGGGGCAGCGTCGGCAGTGATGCGGACGCTGAAGTGGTCTGTTGTGGTGACGAGAGAGCTGAGCCAGAAGGCAAAGCTTTCAATTTACAGGTCAATCTACATCCCAACACTCACCTATGGTCATGAGCTCTGGGTAGTGACCGGAAGAATGAGATTGCGAATACAAGCGGCCGAAGTGAGCTTCCTTCGCAGGGTGACTGGGCTCAGCCTTAGAGATAGGGTGAGGAGCTCGGACAT
>KV751346.1:11916952-11948987 GCA_001698575.1 Mola mola
CTCTTGGCTGGCTTGGTAACGTCTTGGTGTCCCCCCGGAGGAGTTGGTGGAAGTGGCTGGGGAGAGGAGTGTCTGGATCTCCCTGCTCAGGCTGTTGCCCCCACAACCCAGACCACACCAGAGTGAAAAAGGGGCAAATGTAAATACTTTCTAGGATTATCTTAGGACATAAAGGACTCAATGCTGCGTTATACACTATGAAAATGAGTCAACAGTGTCAAACAAATATGATATTTGTAATTGCAAGGAATCAGTTATATTGATTGACTGTAGGAAGAAAAGGTTAAAAAGATAAAGACTAAAGGACGGGCTTTAGAGATAGGGGATAAACAATTACAGGTTAAAAGGCTTTAAGTAAAGATGAATCTTGATTAATGCTTAGAATGTAACTCCTTTATCATATCATGACGTTAAAAACTCAAGTACAGCAGGAGGTAACATGCACCTACAGGTTTATTTGCATTAAAGACATACAGTATATTGGCTACTACAAAGGCTATAAAGTTCACAATTTTTGTATGCCATGATCATGTAGTCCAGATTATAGAAAAAGGAATGATACAGGCAGTTTTTGGAAAACTTAACTATGATATCTGAGGTAGGTGCCAAAGTTAACTTATGCTAGAAAGACCCTAGAAAGTAGTGTAATGAAATACTACATAAAATAAAAATGCACTTATATGTTCTTGTTCCATACGTGAGAGACACTCTTCTGGCACACCATGATTTCATAGAAATCTCATAGTGGGATGTCCTTGTTTTGGGCCATAGTAATGCCACTCATTGAAAAGGTCCAAATGCTAATTTTATGTTGGGTGTATGTAATATTATTTATGTTTACTTGTCAATATGTTAAATAGGTCTTGAATAGACATTTTCACTCCATGATGCCAATTGTGTTGGACACTTTAACTGCATGGGGCCCAATATGTTCCATCTTCTTATTGTTGCTTTCTTATTTTAAATAGCTGCATATCATCCAACTCCACTAGTACACTTCTACCAACTCAATTTAAAACATGAAACCTTTAATGTTATAACAATATAATTGTCAGGCTTTATCATGAAGTATTTTATATTAAAACAACACATTATCATGTTATAATGTGAGAGGTTTCACGTTATATCAAGTTATAGAGCATACTGTTATTACAATAAAAGTTTCTTGTTATAATGTGGGATTTGTGGGTGACATTATTTAGAAGTTATTGAAAAAAACAGTGATTCAAAATACAAAAAGCATCAAATAAAAAACAAAACAAAACATGAGGATGCCACATTCGTCCTTTTCAGTCACACAATTAGGACAATACAATGGCAGCGACCCCAATACTGGTGTGATGTCGGTAAAGCAAATAAAATAAATGTGACCATCGCGTGTTAGACGTAACCATTCTGACACAGGGAGCCCTTGTAGAAACTGTTCTTTCTGTTTTTTTCCCCCACAGTATTCCCTTTACTTAATGGTTGTATGTTAATAAAAAGGTAGAGAAATACAGATGGTCATTACAGATTTGCTGATTTGACGGGGGCCTAAGACTTTTATACAGTACAGCATCAACATTTACTTTGTCGGTGCTGAAACATGTAAATTTACGGTGATATTAATTACTAACTTTTTGGATGGCGCCTGCCATAGTGCTGAAGTTAGCTTTCGATTCGTAGCTCACTAAGCAGTTAAGGGAAAACTTTTACAGTTAAGGGGAACATTAAGGTAAATTTAAGTAGGGAGCCACCAAAATGTTTTTTTATCCTCTGTTATCAAGGCGTGATAAATATTTTGGATACTCAAAGGCCTTATGGCTGTTTTAAACTCACTTTAATCTTTGAAAAAAAAATAAAAAAATAATAATAATAATTTGTGAAAAATCATTAACCGTGTTTCTTTTTAAACACAGTAGACCTGGGTATGTCATAGATTTAAACAGCCAGTGGCATGTCTGGAAATTTGACTTCTCAAAGTATAGTGGATTTTTGATCTGGACCAGTGGGGTCTAGGTGTGAGAAAAGCAGCTAAATCTCTCTCTCTCTTATTTTTGCACTTTTATAAATGGAATAAGATAGGTATTTCAAAATATAGTATAGTATGTCAAGAAGCTTGTCTTCTGTGGAAAAAACAAGTCAAACATTGACAATTTTATATAAAGTCGGCCAGTCGTATCTATATCCGGTCCAGTGTGGTCAATGATGAAATTTACAAGTGTTATACAGAAGATAACACTTAACTAAAATGTATAACGTCCCTTTACAGGCGTTAAGTTCCCCTCAAATTTACCCTGAATAGGAAACTACGAACCGGAAGCAAACTTCGGCGTCGAGTAGCTGCAAGCATTCATAACCTCTAACCCTCAGAGGTGGGTGGGTGTTCGGAAGCGCGGTTTCTGCATCATAATTAAAACATGGCGGATTCAGAGGAATTTAGACTTAAACGATTAAAGGTATGACGTACACATTAGACCATAATTATTGTAAAAGTTGGTCAATCAAGTTGAATTCGCTGGTTCAACTGGCTACATAAAGTGACGGTTATTATGGTTTATCTTCCCACCGAGATGTGCACGCTCAAGCTAACGTTAGCTAGCTAGCATATAACCCCACAGCTTGCTGCTATTCAGTACCGATGCATGTTCCTTCGTCAAACTATTTAACAGTCTGACAGTTGATGTAATTAGCAAATAATGGCTTTCAACGTAACAAGACACAAAGTTTGCTTGTGAACGCGACGAACCTTCATTAATGCAGCGTTAAATATTTGTTGCTGTCTGCTGCTGCCTCCACAAAGCCCCTGCGTCGCGGAGGGCTGCTGCTAACAATAAAAAGTGGAGACGTAAATGAAGTAATTTGTCGCCATGCAAGTCATTAAAATGCACGATTTACTGAGAGACTCAAAGAAACACTGCCCTGAGTTTTTTTTGGTTGGTAGGTAGCGTGACAGAATCAGTGAATAATTAAGTTCTCAAATACAGCAGAAGCCGAATTTAAATGGAATGCCCTCTCAGTATAACTGACCAAACAGTATGAGGCCTGGTGCCATTATAATCAATAGCAAAACATTAAAAATGTAACCAGGTAAATTCTAAATTAAGACAAAAAAAGCGTATACTTCAATCTCACCAAATGCAGATACACTGCTTAATTACTGATTAGTATGTTTGGTGCTTACACTGTTGTGTTATGTAAAGGCGATTGGCAGGGTAAAGAGAGGAGAACAGTCATTTATGTTACTAGATCCAACTGTGACTTTTCCTGTTATGACAACAAAAAGGAAAGTAACTTCATATATAACAATAGACTTTTTTCATAGCAGCCATCTTGACAAGAAATAACAGTGTAGACACAGGTATTTTTAATGATACTAATCATGTTAGTGTGTTGCATTCAGGCCAGCACAGATGTGTTACTCATGATGTACAGTACATGTTGACTCATTGAAAGGTTTTTTCTAATTATATGGGGCAAACTCTCAACACGTCTTAGTAATTACACTTGCGCTAACTAACAGTTTCATGTAAATACAGCTTCTGTGAGGTAGTTTGTAAACCATTGTTAGTTCCTTTCCTACTGAGTACTCTTTCCGTGATTTAACGTAAAAAAATAATTGATCTTAAAAAATACAGATGTTATTTATCTGTACAGCTCACATACGGTAAAGCAGTTCAGACTTTTGTCACTTGCGTTGTTGGTCCTTGAGGATTTTTCATTGAAGTTAATAAGATGAAACTAATCTATGTCCGATGTAGCATTAATTTACAAACTGTTCTCATAATGAGGTGGTGGGTTGCAGCACTATAAGCTTCAATGCACAGAAATGACATTGCTCTGAATGGTTCCATGAACTTCTTTAATTTCATTAAATCAGATTCACTTGTTGAAGTATTAAAAAAAAAGTATTTTTATTTTTGTAAAAAGTTGAAGCTTTAGTTTATTGGAAGTTCATAGTTGGAGAAAAAGTTTCACAAGTTGAGGTGGCCATGGCACATTTGATAGAGCAGGTCATCCTTTGGTCCAAGGATCAGCAGTTTAATTCCTGATTTCTGTGGTCAGCATGACACTGAACTCCAAATTGCTTCTGATACTGTGCTGTCGGTATGCGAGTGGTTTCCTAATTCTCAAATTACTTGATAGTAAACTTCCAACCTTGGGTTAATGTGACAAATGTAATGCACTTTGAGAAGTCAAATAGACTCAAAGAGCGCTATTTAATTTACAAACCCCAATTCCAAGAAAGTTGGAACATTGTGTAAAACATGAATAAAAACACATTACAGCAACTTGCAAATCTTTTTTAACCTATATTCAATTGAATTCAGCACAAACACAATATATTTAACATTCAAACTAATAAACTTTATTGTGTTTTGGAAATATACACACATTCTGAATTTGATGCCTGTAACACTCCCGAAAAGTTGTAACAGAAGCATGTTTACCACTGATACATACGTTTTCTTCTAACAAGACTCAGTAAGCGTCTGGGAAATAAAGACACTAGTTGTTAAGGTATTGAGAGTTGAATTTGTTTCCATTCTTGCTTGATGTATGTCTTAAGATGATCCAACAGTCCAGGGTCATATTATGTGCTTCATAATGCGCCATACATTTTCATTAGGAGACAGGTCTGGACTACACGCCAATCTAGTTACCTGCATTCTTTTACTGCAAAGCCATGTTGTAATTATGCAGAATGTTGCTTCATTGTTATGCTGAAATAAGCAAGGATGTTTCTGAAAAAGATTTTGTCTGGATGGATGCGTATGTTGCTCCAAAACCCGTGTGTACCTTTCAGCCTTCAGGTGCTTTCATAGATGTGACAGTTATCCATGATGCAATGTGCACTAATACAACCCCAGACCACCAAAGATGCTGCTTTTGAACATTTTATTGAAAACAATCTGGATGGTCCTTTTCATCTTTAGGCGGGAGGACTCGACGGTCATTATTTCCAAAATCAATTTGAAATATACACTCGTTGTCCACTTCAGGTCAGTCCATCTCAGATGAGCTCGGGACCCGAGAAGTGGACAGAGCCTCTGGATATTCTTGATATGTGGCGTTGGCTTTGCATGGTAGAGTCTTAACTTACATTTGTAGATGAGGCAACTAGTAACTGACCAATATATCGGTTTGGCTGATATTATTGGCCTACCACAGATATATTGGTATCGGCTAATATGCTATCAATATCGGGCAATAAATATTTGTGTTTAAAGAACACATTGCAGAAGCAGATGGGGGTGGTTTTACATTAAATTTTCATTAAAGGTTGCAGTTTCAGTGCACTGCTGTCATTTAAGTCAGTAAAAGTTCATTGTTAATCTGTAAAATATTCTGCCTCCTGCATATTTTTGTTACAAATGTTTGGTAACCTCTTTTGAGAGATCATTGTTAAATGAATTGTGTGTATCAGCCAATATTGGATATTAGAACTTTTTTACTCCCTGATAACAGTATCGGCATTGGCTCCAACAGTTTCCTATTGGATCTAGCAGTGATGTACTGTTAACTGACAGTGGTTTTCTGATGTGTTTCCAAGCCCCCTTTGTAATATCCATCACAGTATGATGCTGGTTCTTAATGCAGTTCTGACTGGGGGTTGAAGATCACATACATTCAATATTGGTTTTCAGCCTTGCCCCTTACATAGAGAAATTTCACTAGATTCTCTGAATCTTTCAGTGATATTATGGACTGTAGATTGTTGAAAACTCTAAATTCCTTGCAAAGTCACATTGAGCAATATTGTTCATAAACTGTTATGCTATTTTCCCCCGCAGTTTTTAACAAAGTGGAGAACATTGTTGCTTGTAAATGACTGAGTCTTTCAGGAGTGCTCCTTTTTATACCCAATCATGGTAGTATCACCTGTTAACATACTTACCTGTGGAATGTTGCAGGTGTGTTTTTTTTCAGCATTTCATCACTTTCCAGGTCTTTTCTTGCTCCTGTCCCAGCATCTTCGTAAAGTGTTGCAAGTTTCAAATTCAAAATTTTGTGTATATTTCGAAAAAAGCAATAATGTTGAGCAGTTTGAACATTGAATATCTTGTCTTTATGGTGAATTCAATTGTATATAGTTTGAAAACAATTTACAAATCAATGTATTTTACTTTATTCACATTTTATACAGCATCCCAACTTTTTGGAATTAGGGTTTGTACTAGTAACTTTTTCTCTTTAACATTAAGGGATTTAAATCAGTTAAGTTAGAAAATTAGGGCAATGATTAGGGTGCATTATTCATTAAGTAACAAGCATGAATTTCCCCTTTGAACATTTTTCGCTCCTACAGCATGAGGAGCGTCTGTCCAGGGTGTTTGACGAAGTGATGGGTCTCGGACACTTTGCTGACTCCTCTAGGGGCTCTGCAACCTCCTCAAAGAGTGGAGGTCAGGATGAGTCAAAAGGAGTAGACAAAACTTCAGGACATGAGGAACAACAACCAATAGAAGAAGATGATAGCAATGGCAGCAGACAAGATGAAAAGATGGATGAGGGGATGGGAGAGTCATTGTTTCCTCGCGTTTCCTCCACTTCCTCCGACCGACACTCCTTGTTTACTATGGGAGCCAACGAAGGAGGAGGAGCAGGAAGAAGTGGCGGGGCAGCATTTGATGACGCACTAGATGGCATGGATGATGATGAAGACTGGCATTTTGCTCTGCCAATGGACAACCTGGATGACGTTCCTGTTGGTGAGGCAAACAGTAAAAGACGTCAAACAGGAGTGGACAACAAATTAACCCGAGGCAGTCCCTTTGCACATCAGCCCAGAAGGGAGGAGGATGAGGAGGATGACGACGAGGAGGAGGAGGATGCGGAGCAAGAAAGAGAAGGGAGCAGTGAGTCCACTAATACCTCCCACTCCTCCCAAGATCACACACCTGACAACAGCCATGGTAAGGCAGAGTAAATGTTAAGGCAGTTGTACATGTTGTCTTCTTTAAAACTACCTCTTTTCACAAGGAAACAAATGTATGTTTACACATGCCTCACTTTTTTTACCTTGTTCATATGATTTTCCTGCTGGGGTTCTCAGCTTGTTTTAGTTTTAGATAGCTGTTCATTGTTTGCAAAAATTTCATCTGGAATCATTATTTGCAGAGGTCACATTCTCTCAAAAGCAAACCCAGCAATTAAGGCTGGTAAAAACATTGTATAAAAGCATTTTTATCTTAAGTCAGTGTGGACACTGGACCCCATTGGTCTGTTACATCAGGGCGTGAGCTGTAGATGCCAGTAATGTCCCATACAAATGAAAGAACATGTGTAAAATGCTTTGAAGAATCTGTTTCAAATATGCTCTTTCCATGTGTATCATATTTTTATCCCTCCGTTGTATCCTGGAATTTGTAATCTTGTAATGATGACCTGGGCACATTATAAAACATGTTGTTCTCTCCCTTTTTGTGAGATGGAGGCGGTCTGAATCAGACAGAAGACACGGAGGATAGTCAGGAGGGAGAGGTACAGATCTGAAATGACTGTGAAGTAACTTAGTTTAACATAATATTTGAAAGTTCATGATATAATTCTGACCATTCCTTATTTTAGAGGTCAGAGAGAGCTCCACTGGAGGAAAGTAATGCCCCTATCAATATCAAAGATGAGCCCATTGATGAGGGCTACGATGCTGCTTTACTCCCTCAGAGCTCCATCAGACAGATCAAAGAGGAGCTGGATCATCAGGAGGTGAGTGTGTGGAGTCTCATCTATTTATATTCAGTAGTAGGAGTAAATGTGTTGTTTTCGTGGTAATTATGCAGAATTGAACCATTTAATCATATGAAAACAGACCTCACATGGGCAGCCGTTGATGACGATCCCCTGTATGATTCCCTAATTGATGTAAAATAAATACCGTAATAGCAAGAGCATTTGTTCTTTTTTTGCCCCAGAAAGCAAGTTTTGGTCTTGCGTCCTATCCCATTGTCCACTTGCCATTACATTATTACTTTATTATGGTGGTATTATGGTGCAAAATGTGGTACAAATAAAATTATGTATAAAAATACATAAAGTTGCATTTGTGCTGTGCTCATAACATTTAAAATACAAAATGTCCTCTGTAAAAATAACGTATGAGTGTTAAGAACTATTTGTTCATATTTATACATTTAAATTATCTTTTGGATCATTACATTTCCTGTGTTTATTGCTAAAAGTTAATTAATTTCAACAACTTCGTATTACGTTATCATTACACAACAATAAAAAAATGTACAGGTAGTCACTTGCAAAGAAGTTATACTGCATAATTCAAAAGATTAAACAAAATGTTATTTATTTTCTTATTTCAGGAAGAGTTGAGGATCAGCTCTGTGTACTCTGTTGGAGGAGGGAACACCTTTGCAGGCCCTACCAGTATGCTTTTTTTAAATTGCATTTCTTTTTTTTTTTTAAATCACAGTTCACATTTTTTTATATGCTTATTGCTATGTATCTATTCCCCTTCAACTTTGTTTAATGTAAGCGCTTACCAGCCTTGACATTAAAACCACAGGCAAGTGAAGTGAAAAATAATGATTATCTGATTACAATGATTTGCTGAGAATGTTTGGGTTCTGGCATTCTTGTAGTGTTACTTTGACATGTACCACCCGCATATAATGTCATCCTTGGCATATAATATCTTGGCCTTACCAGTGTTTCTCTTATTTTTCAAGTGCCAGCAGCACTCCCAGCACCCCCTCCGGCAGCCATTTTTATCCCAAGTAGAGGTACAGTCCTACAAGCCATGGCTCCCCTCCCTGTCAGACCCCCAGTTGCAGTCCAAGGTTCTCTAACAACCCTGGCACCAGTACCCCCACGTCCACCTCAGCCCCCTGTACCTGGTAGTGTTCGCTGCAGTGGCTGCTCTAAGGTACTGTTGTAACTATATGATGCTGGCATCTTTAATAAAATCCACAAGGTCATCCTGCATATGTATACATTATGGAATTAATGTATACATATTTTTGCTCAAATTAAAAGTTTACATAACTCTATGTACCAATATTTCATATTTTGCTGTTAACTGATAAATATTTGAGAATCAGTTAATTTAAATGGCGTTTTTGGCATTTTGTATCATCATCATCATCATCATGTTTCATGGTTCTTTAAATGTTTGTAGGTTCTTTTAAAAGGCCAAACCGCCTTCCAAAGAAAAGGTTCAACACAGCTCTTCTGCTCCACAGTCTGTTTGACTGGCCATCTGCCTCCAGCCAACAAGAATCGATCTTGTTTCCAATGCAACAGGTACTCTCTTAACACAAAGGTAGCCATTTGGTTAGGCCTGCATTGTTTCATGTTATTGTAAATGAATACAAGGAGAGTCTGTTTTACAATTATTTAATATGAGAGTGGTGCCTTAAGTCAGAAGGACAATTCATAATGTTGACAATAAAAGCCTGCAACCCTTTAGTGACATGCCTTTGCGAATCATGTATTTACTTTGTGTAGTTTAAGACTGTTGAAATTTTTTTTTTTTATTCAGTGGTACACATGCTAGAATCTTGATTCGTGTACACAGATAAAAATATGTACAGTTTAAAACAATACAGTAAAAAAACAATTTGGGCCTTTTCTTTTAATCTAAATGAACATTTGTTTACTTCAAACCCTTGCCAAATAAGTTGACAAAATACTGATTTAGCTGGTCACCACCAGATCAATCTGTCTATACCATTTAACAGCATACCACAATTTTCAAACTGTTTATGGTAACATTCCAATGTTTGTTTCCTGGTAATGCTGCATTTAAATATTTAATATTTTACTAATGATATAGTAATGTATTAATTAGTAATAGGTATATTAATTAATTTTAATGTACTAGCATTACTTTATGTTTTGAGTGCTCAATTATTTACAAAAACTACTACTACCTACTATTTATTAAATAGTAGGAATACCCCTATGTAAATTAGACAACAACTGGCACCAGGTGCAATTTTGAATGCAGTCTACCACATTGTACACATTTTCCAACACACCCCATTCCTTGTTCATCAGTACAGTGGTCTTCAAATCCCAGTTCTAAATGAAATGACAAGTGATGATAACAAATGCGTCTGTGGTGAGAGGTTTCCATGGGTCTGTAAAAACAGTCTGGCTCCCCTGTTCCCACCTACTGCTTCTAACATTGTAGATACGCCTTGCTACCTACAGGGAAACCAGTTATAGTGTCTGACAGGCGTCAATCATTTCTCATGAGCGAGCAGCCTGGGGGCTGACTAATACCTCGCCTCAGTAACTTCTGTAATTGTGGCAGGAACGTGACGAGCGTAATGGCGGAGAAACAATATCAATGAAAAAAACTGCCCATTCCTGGAAATACGCCACCAAAACACCTAAAACTAACTTGAGAGCTAAAGATAGGAAGCAGAAAAGAGACTTACCAGAAGAATAGACTGAACCCTGATCTTGCGCACGGCAGCCATATCTACAGGGAGGGCCGTGGGGGCAGAGAAATTCTTCAGCCTGAACTCTCTCTCCTCCCAAACCTAACCATTAAATCTTTAAACTATTCTTTACATTTGCCCTTTTTTTGCTTTAACGCTGTTGTTAATTCCTGTGCTATTCTATTTGTAGGGAGATTCTTCAGCCCAGGGACATGATCACTATTCCAACAGAGGACAGCAACTACATGCACTTTTGTGGTCAGTTCTGTCTGTCTGTGTTCAGACACAAGAAAAAACAAGTTGAAAAGACTCCTGATAAATGGACTGACAAACAACAGGAGAGGAAACCTGAGAAGCAGTCTGAAAAAACAGCTGAGCGACAGCCTGAGAGACCCACTTGCAGTGTCTGCAAGGTCTCTAATAGGGTAAGAGATAGTAAAATCCTGTGGTGACACTGCAGGCAGTGGAAGGGCTTTTTTTGGTCTTTTCAAGATGCCCGCTGTCATTAAACCATCCACACACTTTTGGCAGGAAAATCTTTGCTAATTTTCAAGGAGTTACAATAAGAATAACACTTAAATTGTTACTCATTTTTTAAAATAAATATTTTCTGTATTGAAATAATGCATAATTACATACTTATTCATTCTTTATATTACAGTTAACTCGTGTTAAAAGTGTGTGTATGAAATTTGATACTGCAGGTATATAAGGTGCTTTATCCCAGAACAGTCATGTCACATTTTTGTAATGTAATGCCTACCACAATACAAACACACACTATTTTGATGATTTAATTAATCTAATTAATGACTAAAATGCCATCTTAAAATACATTTTGGGTATTTTCACAATAACAATTCCTCTGAAATCATAATCGCCATGCTGTATTGACCAATTTGTTATGTGCATATTTTTAGATGTCAAAAAGATTAGAGGAAGAAGAGAGAAAAAAAAAAAGTACATTGAAAATGTCATCTACATGATGATGGATGGCAGTTCAAGTGACATGGAGCAGTTAGGGGAAGATGATGAGGAGGACGAGGAGGAATGGACTCCTCAGGCCATGCATGATGATGGAAGTTCAGATAGTAGTGATGAGGAAGACTATCAAGATGAAAGTGTAGCCCAGACAAGCACGGAAGTTGAGGTCCCAACAGCAACACAGGACACAAAGGAGTCAGTGAAGGGCAATGCAAAAAGGAAAGAATACAGATGGAGAAAAATACAATATCAAGCTCCATCTGTCAATTTCATTGCATGTGTTGAGGAAGGCACAGAGGACAGGTGTGACTGGACACCATACGTGTATTTCAAACAGTTTGTCACTGATGATATGCTACAGGAAACTGCAGACCAAACAAACCTGTACAGTGTACAGAAAGAGGGCAAGTCAGTTAACACAACTGCCAAACAGATAGAGCAAGTTCTAGGCATGTACATGCATATGGGGTTAATACAGATGTCCTGTGTGAGGGCATATTGGGAGATGGAAGCAAAGCTCCCAGCAGTTTGTGATGTGATGTCTCAAGATCGGTTTCTGAAATTGCTGACACTGATTCACTTCCAGGACAACCTCAGTGTGTCTGATGATGCAAAGAAAGATAAACTGTGGAAGCTCAGGCCATGGTTACAAAAACTGCGAGAACAGTTTCTCTGCATACCTCCTGAAGAATGCCATGCAGTTGGTGAAATTATGGTGCCATTCAAGGGAAAATCTCATCTAAGTGTCTACATGCCTGCAAAACCTCACAAATGGGGTTTCAAGATGTGGGGACGTGCTGGACAAAGTGGCTATCTTTATGATTTTGATGTTTGTCAAGGTGATGAAAATCCAGACAGAGAAAAGTCTGAAGTTGGTGTTACAGGAGAAGTTGTGCCGAAAATGACATCCACACTTCCAGCAGGAAAAAAATCACAAGGTCTTTGCGGATAACTACTTTACATCAGTTCCGCTGGTGCAACACCTAAAAGAGAGAGGAATCCACTACATTGGCACGATCTGGATGAACAGGTTAAAAGACTGCACCATGATGGATGAAAAAGAATTGAAGAAAAATGGAAGAGGGTCAATGGACTTCAGAGTGAACCAGGACAACAACATCATTGTAAAATGGTATGACAACAAAGCAGTGAACCTGATTTCCTCTTTTGTTGGCATTGAACCTGTGGGAAATGTGAAATGCTGGGATTGCAAATCCAAAACTCCCATAATGGTTCCCAGACCAACCATTGTTGAAACATATAACAAGTTCATGGGAGGTGTTGATCTCCTTGATATGCTGTCTGCACTTTACAAGTTCAGCTTCAGATCCCGAAGATGGTACATGTACATCTGGTGGCACACTGTTACAGTGGTAGTCATCAATGCGTGGAACCTCTACAGAAGAGACCAGAAGAAGCAAGAGTCCCAGATGAAACCCATGGCTCTCCGAAGGTTTCAGTCTTTGGATGGCTCTTCTCTCTCAAGGGCAGGAAAGGCAAAAATCAAGTGTGGCAGACCACTATCCTCTCCAGAAGCAACTCCAACACCACCCCGTAAAAGGCCAAGCTGCAGTGTGCCTCTTGATGTGAGAAGGGATGGCATTGATCATTTTCCAACATGGGAAACCAGACAGAGATGCAAGCACTTCACCGGCAATCACTTCTCACATGTCTACTGTGAGAAGTCTAAGGTGCACCTTTGCTTCAACAAGGACAGAAACTGTTTTTTTGCCTACCACAAAGTTAAATAAAAAGTTAATAAAAGTTATTTTTAAAAAAAAAACAAAGAAACCTGCCTGAAATGTTCTATATTTTCAAAATGTGATGGGAAAAATTTGTTTTTGTATCTAAAATTAACACTGTTGTGAGCAAAATGTTGCCAAAAATGCCCAATGTATCAAATGTGAAACAAAAAAATATAAACAAAAGGATATGACAAAAAATTTCTTGGGGATTTTGTTAAAAGGGTTAATAAACATCTCAGTACCAAAAAATTAGAATTCTCAGACTATTTTTTTTGATGTGTCAGGCTTTACAGGGTTAAGATAAGATGGTGCCTGAGGAGGAAGTGGGGAAAGGCAGTGGAAAATGGGCTGCTTTTCTTCTCACGCACTTTCTCTTCATCACATGGGTCATACTTATCACCCTGTTCTTAAAGTAGCCATGCTGTTTACAGAGAGAAAAAACTTTGACTGAAAGGTGAGACAAAGGAAATTACATTTAATTAACTAAAAATAGATTAAAGATTAAATGAATTAAATTGACAGAAATGTACCTAAAACTAATAAGCATTTTTGGCTCAATAATTAGACAAATCAAAAATAATACTGCACACTTTGGTATAAATTTCATGTTTGTGTTTTACTGTGATTATCTTTACAGCTGATTGAGCATGAGGTCACCCATCAAGGTCGCCTACACAGACTCTGCAGCAATGCTTGTTTTGTTACGTGGCGCAAGATGCGCCAGTTGGCCATGAACTGCTGTGAAGGCTGTGGACTTTACTGTAATAGCAACTCAGGCTCCTGTCAGACGCTTACAATTGATAGATCTCAGCTAAACTTCTGCAGTCCTACTTGTATTGGCACCTATAAACAGGTATGTGAGAAGATATTTTTTTTTATGATCATGTTTGGTTCCTTTTAAAGATTTAATGACACCACTATATAGAAAGAACTTGATCAATAGTGATCCATCAAGTTTTGTTAATCAGTGGATATGAATGGCTGTAAGTAGTAACTTAAGACTTAGATTGAGTGTCCAGAAATCATGTATCATCATGATATGTTTCATAGCACCCTGTTTCCCCTAAATTTGTACAGTGCATATTTTGCTCTTATCTAGACCTGCAGAAAGATGCTTGAGTGTGCCAACTGTCACAAGATGGTGATTGTGTCCTCCACCATCATGGAACGAGACCAAAAGGGCAAAGTTCAGCTCTACTGTTCAGTTACTTGTGTGGAACACAGTCGACCACCTCAACACGTTCTTAGTGGTGAGTGACATGGGACAGATGTGCTTACATGCTGCATTTGGGTTTCTTTATTGGTTAATACACATGAATACATGCTCACATGCTTGCAGTTGTATGTCTTTTGTTGTTAATGTGTACCTGCTTTCTCTCAGGTGCTGCATTTCCCTGCTGCCAGTGCAAGGTGTCAGCTGTTCCTCAGTACCATCTGGCCATGGTGGATGGCACCATTCGTAACTTCTGCTCCTATTACTGTGTTTCTATATACAGGGTACAGCTTTTTTCAGCTAACAAATATTTTATCCAGTAATATCGTTTTGTTCTTATTCCAATTCATATTTCTCTAGTCACAGAGTCTGTTGAAAATAATTCTCTTCTGTTCACACCAACCAAAAATAGCATTTTTTTATGTGGCCTAATTATGTACAAAGTCAATGCAAAGTATTTGCGTGAGTTAAAGATATTTTAGTCAGGACAGAGTGAAGCAGAGGGACAAAGCTGCTGCTCAGCTGCTGAATGTACAAAGAGGAAAGGCAAAAGAAAAGGACTACTTTGGAGGGAAATACTAATAGTCTCTGGTGAGTGATGAGTTCAGTCAGAGAGGACACATAATGTACAGTAAGATACTTGTGGCTGTATGTGATGAAGAAACACATGTCCCCATGGTCAAGCTTGCATTAAAAACATAAAGCAAAAACATTTTTGGGAGTAAACAAAAGGCCAATATAAATTGTATGAAAAAGCATCAGATCTCATTCATTGAAATCTTCAGGATATGTGCACCAGGGCAGTTTTATTTTTTAAAAAACAAAACAAAGTTATTAATGAAGCATCTTTTGGCTCTAAACCTGGCCTTAATGTAGTTTTGAAATTTCTGTAAGTTTTTTTTCTTTCTCTTTGCAGAAATCTGGTAACACTTCTCAGCCAGACCTAATGAATGGAACTTTGACTCTCAGGGACACCTCTCCCAGAGATACCCCTAAACCAGGGCCTTCTGCTGGATTCAGCTCGTTCCCATCTATCCCTCAGGACTATTCATCTTCAGTCCCTTACCAGGGTCACCATCCCAGTCATACCTCAGTACCCCCACTGGTGCCTCCCTACACAGCCATGTCCTCCCCCTCTGTCCCAGGACAATCTCAGGCAGGAGCTCCTGCTGGTCAGCACCTGAAACCAGCAGAGAGTGTCTTCAGTGATCCTTCGAAGCTGACCTGTCATCATTGCAGCAAAAAGTTTAACATCAAGCCACAGCTATTCAGTCACCAAGTAAGAGGCCACAGCTGACATGCTCTTTTAGACAGTCTACAATGATAATTAAATCCAATAGGGATTTATATCTTTTTCATATGATGATGTGATTCACTGTAATCTTGATTTGATTGAATCACATCTGATTCCATGTGATCTGATTCAATTAAGTATACTCTGATACAGTTCCTAACATTTTTTAAAGTCATTATTTTAATTATAAAATAAATACTGTATGAACATTTTGACACTATGAATATAAAATTGTGTCTGTCTCACATAGCCCAGGTGCCTGAATTTAGCAGTATGGAGGAGAAATATGAAAAATAATATTTTTTAAAAAGAACGCAATCTTAGCCATTCAGCACATTGTAGTTGATGGAATTTGCAAAGCCAATCTAAGGCTGAAGAAAGTTGAAACTACGTTTTAACCAGTGGCACTATATGTGAAGAAACCAGAGGAAGAAGTTGGACATAGTGCTACTGTCTGCTCAGATGGACAGAAATCAGACATACTGTCAGGTCCAAATAATAACATAAGTATATATTCTTTCTTTTGTGGACTCAGAGAGGTAAAGTAAAAACAGTAATGTCTCCAGCAATGAATCTGGATGCTGTGATTACCTTGGAGCTTGTTGAGTTGTAGCTGGAAAATGTCTTAACATTAGCTGTGTTGCATTAGCACAGATAGCTAGCCGTCTAAACGTCAAAATACTGCTCATGAAGTAAGTGTTGACATTTGTTGTGCTACTGATGCTCTTAACAGCTGTTTTACAGATTTTGCAAATTAGAGCTATCCAGTTTTCCACCTTTCTTGTAAAATCCAAACATCTTTCGAACTTCAAGCTTTATTGTTATTCAACTCAAGGGTGACCTGTAAACAGTAGCTGCAGATGTGTTGTTATCTTAGCTCAAAGGCAACAACACGCTAATGTGACTCACGTCAGCCTGTCACAGACTTCTTCAGTGCGGTGCAACAGAGAACAAGGATCTTTCCATGGGAGAAGCTGCAGGTGTGAGAACCGATTAGTAGTGTCAGGGTTGGGCTGTCAACCTCTTCTTGGTGTGTTTGACCCGATTGGTACACATATCTTTACTGGTTTCCGATTACCAGTCCAAATCGGTTGATTTGAATCCAACTTTCTTGTTTTTTGTCTTCAGGGTCGTATTTCTATGTTCTGCAGTATGTCGTGCTGTGACCAGTATAAAACCCGGAAAAATATCCTGGCAACTTGTGAGCACTGTAAACAGGAGAAAGTTCTGTTTGATACCATTAGCTACAACCAACAGGACCTGGTTTTCTGCAGTGAAAGTGAGTCAACACAGTAGCAACTGTTTCCCCTTTATCCATGCCTACAGAAAGTCAGCTGAGGTTTCTCCATCCAAATCAGGTTGTTGAGCTTTACAGCTACAATAAAACATAACTGCAGCACTCTCTTAAAAAAAAAAATTCTGGATGGTTGTAAAATATAAGTAGTAAACAAAACATAAAACAGCAGTCTGGTATTATTCAGGTCAGAAACACAGAGATTTCAAACTAAAATTTTGAAAAATGGAATTTTCACCCTTTTCAAGCCAAAACATAATGACTGATTATAGTTATTTATCTATTTATTCTTTAAATCTTTGGTGAATTAGTGTATTGCACAGAAGAGGATTAGGATCATGTGAAAATTGTATTTTAGGGTAGGGACGTATGTTGAAAAAATTTTGAGCTCTGACGTTTTTCTCAGAATTCTGAGTTTAATGCCAAATGCTGAGTTTAAAGTCAAAATTTTGAGCTTAATATCAGAAATATCCATTTTTTTTTTTTAACATGTGTCCCTACCTCAAATACAGTTTTCTCATGTGGCCCTAATCCTTTTCCGTAGCATTAGATGTGTGTCCAGAAATGTATACTTGTTTTACTCTGCTTCCAATAATAAAGTGTCCCACCCATTCTGTGTCCTAGACTGCAAGGTACTCTTTAAACATGAGATGACATCTCGTAACAAGGATCATCCTTGGTGTCCCTGCACCTATTGCTCCGGTTTCAGCCAGAAAATGCTGCACAGCCACTACGGGGGCAGAATGGAGGAGTTCTGTCGACCCCACTGCATGTCTCAGTATACTGTCCTCTACTATGGGGTAAAGAACTAGATTTCGCTCTAAACTGTACTTTGTATGCCAATGAACTGAGGACAGTGTCTTATTGTATGTTCACTAATGTTCTGTGTTAATATTTCTATGTGTCTCTCTTTTTCCTTCTGTCTTTTCTTCTCTCCTGCTCTCCTGTTCAGATGGGGAGATGTGATGGTTGTAGGAAGCAGGGCTACATGACTGAGAAGCTGCAGTGTTTGGGTTCAGTCCGTAATTTCTGCAACCTGCCCTGTTTGCTGCAGTACTGCTATGTGCATTTTGAGACAAGCCAACGCACCAGCAATAACGGTACTGGAATGGTCCCACAGACACCATTGGATAATCTGTGTTACCTCATCATTCATCCAAAGGATGATGCTGATGATGAGTACTTGGACTATCTCCATGTTTCTTATAAATAACACACTTAAATGATAAAAACCACAAGTATGTCAGAGAATTGTGCAGCAAGAACCCCTGATTACTTAATTTCAAAAAATTGAATTAATAACTAAGAAACAATTACAGAATTACGCATTGACGAATCTTGTGTATTTTTATATGACAAACTGTGTGAAAAATGTTATCTTGTTATTTTTGAAGTTGTGGGTACTTGTGATGTTTTTTTATTATTATCATTATTTGCACATAAGAGCTTTGTTCTTGGTCAGTTTAAGTATTGTATGTGTCAAAGTCCAATAAAGTTATAAACAAAATTCTCCTAACATCGATTTGCTTTTCTCTTCCCCCAGCTCTTATCCAGCCCAACCACTCATCCAAGATGAATCCTGTCATAGCTGATGTGGTGTCGCTGGCTAACAGATCTGCCACCCAGCCCAGTGTATCAGCCGATACTGCTCTGACTGGTTAGTTTATGCACAAATTCACTCATGCAGTCAGTAGTATTTAGATCCTGATTTAATTTGTAATTCTTAAATGGTTAATGCAATATTTATTTGTTATTAAGTAAAGCTTAAAGTCAACACTTGAATGAAAACGTGTTTGTTTCAAATCCACTGTGGTTGTGTGTAGATTTCTCACTGTTTGGCTTAATGCACTGCTGTAATGTTTTTATTTATTGTTTGTAGGAGCACTTCCAACCTCCAACATTGATGGCAAGAACTTAGACCATGTATGTATTATTTCTGTAGACTAGACAAGCCTGTTTGTCTTGACTGAAATATTTGAGATTGGTACCGAAATCAGATCACTGCAGCATATTTATGGATGATTAGCTCAGACCTCCTTTGTTTCTTTTTTTTGTTATTCTATGCGTCCAGGCCAGCACTCAAACTGACGCCATGCGAGTGCCTTTGTCTCGTCGACGTCAAATGAAGAACAAGTCAGTTCTGTGTCGGCCCTTCACCATGGACCAAGAGATCCTGTGCCAGCTTCCCGAACCTTCTGAATCAGCAGGTAACTACAAAACAGCAGTTGAACAAGTTTGGATGCTTTGTTTGTCACACAGGAAGCAAAGCCGTGAGCCGCCCAGCAGCTTTCTTATACTTAAATGCAGTACATGTCTAAATACCAGGACCCACATGAAGTGTAACTAAACCATGTTGCACTTACACACATTTCAAACATGAAATACTGAACTATTTTCTTGACATGGATGATGTTTTCTATAAAGTTTGTGTCTGACACTGATGGTGCTGCATCTTTAGGTCTTTGTCACTGTTCCAACCAAACAGTTCTCGGTCATGAAGTGTAAAGTTTTGTCTAAAAACCAGTTGCTATGTTTTATTATTTTTTTATCGCACAAATCACACGTGCCAGTTAGAGCTAAAATGTTGACGTATCCATAAAGCAAAACTTAATCACATTTCGTAATTGTTTATAATCTTAAGCTTGCCTGTTGCAGGGTGGACAGTGATGTACTGGGCTATTAATCTTCTTTAAAGTATCAACTATTAGACTTTTTTTTTTTGCCAAGGCAGTAATCGTCAAGTCAAAATCTGAGAATAAATTGTCTTGCAAACTTGAGTGAGTTTTACCATTTCAGTCCAAATTTAATTTGTGGTAAAAACTAAATCTACGACAAACGCTACCGATAACGTAATACCTCATTTTAGTAGTACCAAAACAAGTAGTCAATCTCTTTCACACCATTGCTGGTGTGTCTTTTTGTATGCACCATTTTATTCATTTATTCATCTTCTTTTGGTTTATTCAATTATTTGTTATTCACAACCAGCTGTTTCAATAAATGCACCAGCTCTTAGCTCCTTGCAACCTGGCCCGCCGTCTGTTGACTCATCCAAATCTCCAGTGGCATCGCCGAAACCTCAGGGAGAAACTCATCAGTATTCAGGCGTGCCAGCACGCCTAACTGGACGCCATTTCCTGGGCAAAAGGGAGACTGACTCTGACTGCAAGGTGTGCTCCCATCATAAGAGGAAGAGAGCAGAGGTAGAAGAGCAGGAAGGGAAAAAGAAGAAGAAGAAGATGAAGATGAAGATAAAGAAGATGGAAGAGGAGGAGCCAGAGAGGAAAACAGAAGATGATGAGGCAGGAGGCAACTCACATGTTGAGGAAGGAAAAGAGGAGGAGCAGAAGAGTGGCACATTGAGGAGGCAGACATTGTATTACTGTAAGACGTGTTCAGGAGAGCCTAGCCTCTGTCCCGTGCCCTGTTTTGAACTGTACCACACCAGACTGATCTACAGAACATCTCTTGAACTGGAAACACAAGGTGAGCCTTCAGACTAACTCAGATCCTTTATTGTGTTTACATGTAAACTGTGGTGCCTGCATCTGTGTTAATGCTGCTTGCAAGTAAATTCAGCTGACTTCTTGAGAGGGTCGAGTGTGTCACCCACGTTTTTCTCTCCACAGCCTGCTGAAACGCTGACATGAGACGTCATCTTCTTCGTTCACTTTGGACGAAGACGGATAACTGCTGCTGTTCAACACTACACTAAATTAGGAACCTTACCTTATATTTTTATGGTTGTCTGTTTAAGTTAAGGCCAACACCAGAATAACCAAGAGTAAACAGTAGTTAAATACCTAAATGGGTTGTTTTGATTTTGTATAACTACAGATAACAGGGTTTATGGTTTATGATCCATTGTGCAGACTCTCATGATTTTCTGCATCACATTTCCATAGAGTATATTTACATTATGTGATGATCTTGTGAGTGGCCAATTACTGATACAGATATGTTTGAGACACTCCCTTTACTGCTTAGTGACCTACACACCACACTGTAACATCTAAGTTAAAATAAGCTTTTGTTAAATGATTAATAGGTTTCAATAAATTAACATGTCAATAAAGATAATCCCCATCATGCTGCGTATGTCACGTGTCTTAAAAAAAATCTAACATTTAGTGCTGTGTAAATTAGCACACACTCCCACCTCACTTAATGTGATAACACTTGATGTTAGTTTGAAAATGTCAATATTCCACAAGCATTTTGAACACTTTTGAGACAGTATTTGATCCAATCCTTACTTTTAATATGGCCACTTGTGCCTTATTCAGGACCGTTATTGTACAATTGTGATACTACAGTGCAAATTTCTGAGGTTTTTATGAATAAGCTACATATAACAGGGTTAAATAATTTATGGCAAAATCCAACTACAATATGCTCAACAGGGAGAGGCAAATTTGTGGAGATGGTTCATGAGACTATGTTGCTCAATGTGCTTGTGTGGGAAAATCTTGAGTATATGGTTAGTTTTAAAAACTCACCATGTTATCATCTCATTTCTGCAGGATTTTCACTCCAGAGAAACTAAACTAACTTATTTCTAGATCGACATACTGGTTGAATTTGATCTGTAATAGCGAAAGCAGTCCTGCCTGTGTAGAAATTAATTTTTGTCCTTTAAAAAAGCAGTCAGACTGAGTAGGTAATTTTAGGGGAAGATTGTTTCGGGTTCACTCTCTGTGCCATATTGACCCTCTAACAAGTTGACCAAACCAATAATACTCAAAGTGTCATCAGTCAGCTATGAATGAAGTTATAAATCTGCACTGACTTAAAATTGTCTAAGCATCTGAAAGAAAGCAGCAGCGCCTATTTGGAGATGTCTTGAATTTAAATTTATTTTCACTTTTTATTCTAATGTTATCAATGTTTCGTGTATACACATTTGAGTTTGGATTCGCTTTCTTTTCCACACTAAAGATCTGTGAAAAACGTTTGATTTCTGTTCATCCATCAGCTGTCAGAGAATATCGGCTTTGTCATACTTCAGGTTTTACTTGAACTAGAGTGGATTCCAGACTTGTATTACATTTCTGATGTTTACATTTTACAGAGAGCTGTCCGTTGTAGGTTTTGTGTTAACTTTCCACTATCGATGCATGTCTTATCCTTGTTTTTATTTTTACAAGGACGTTATGTTAACTTTGCCTTTTGTGTTTTTCAAAGAATACTGTCAGCACTTGAACATGGTTTAATGTTTTGTAACGCACAAAACAAATAAAATGTGTCATTTGAGTGTAATATGTTTGTTTATTTCTTTGTTTCCCCGACATGAGTCCGTATACACAATTAAGTGCAATCTATTTTAACCTCACATGAACTGCAGAAGCCAAGATACAAACTTCAGACAACTAAGTAAAGGAAAGATGCAGACAAGCTAATAACAAGCCCCCCCCTTTTTTTTTTTTCAAACACAAGTGCCTGATAAGGTTAAAAAAGACATAAATGAGAAGAACATTATTTCACTGGACTCTAAATTAAATGCTGTGTCAGGGCTGATGATGGGAACATGACTCTGATTTGCCTAGATTGAGATGCTCTAATCACAAGTATAGGTGGACATGAGACATGAAGGTGCTATTAGAAGATACCATCGCTGAGGAATCTGATGGCAGGAGCCCTTACAACAATTAAAAGTGACAGAGTGACACTGTGTTCAAGAGCAGAGGTGGGATAAAAATACAGCAGATGTTGATTAAGTAAAACACCTTTATATCAAAACTGGAATGAGTTAAAATTTGGAAGCGGTTTTCACAATTCAGTCATACATTAGCTGTTTGTCCCTCCATGGTACATGTACAGTACATATACAGTATGTCAGATACATACTATTGTTGCCAAACTATAGTCAAGACTGGTCCAGAAGTAAGTTATAAATATTGTATATTTTCTAACTGTTAAAAATGAAAAACAGACGGGGGGGATACTTTAAATGTGACTTCAAAAATCCCTGCAATGTGTTCATTTGTTCATATTGAATGTTAGACATAGGATCAAGGTTACGCGTGTTCTCACACATGATCTCATATTTCAGCAACAGGTGATGTGCATCAAAATAACTTAAATATCATGGTGATATGTTTTGTTAAAGCTTTCATTAGCCATAAGATGCTATATAACAATTTGCCCCACATCCTTATGTAATTTCTGCACGCTGTAAATATGCTGTAGGAACACTTTATAACAGTACAGTGTGTATCATTGCAGTTTATTATATTTTTCAATTGTCATTGTTTTATCTCCCCTTTGATTTCTTTTAACCTGTCTTGTGAAAGATATCTAATTTTCAAAATTATTTGCATACTTTACTTGATCTTCCTATGTTACTGTTATGTTTTTGATTGTCTTTCTCTTTCTGTGTGCCTGGTCCAGCTCTGTCTCAGCCCCCAGGTAGCTCTGCAGAAGGAGAAGAGAAAGTAAAGGTGTTAGTGGTGCCAGTCCCAGTACCGGTCTTTGTTCCAGTGCCTATGAACATGTACTCCCAGCATACACCTGTTCTGATGACTATGCCCTTGCCTGTATGCCCTATTACATTTGTAATTCTCTGAATTCAGAATGCTGAACATACTTTGTATTGAGCAGCTGAAAATAAATTGTTAACCCTTTTCTACAGGTTCCAGTACCCATGGTGGTACCACCGCAGGTTAAGGACATGAAAGATGCAGCAGTCCAATCAGAAGTTTTGAGAGAGAGAGAGGAAAACCTGATGGATAGGCTTGTTTCCACTGCAGGTGAGGGCTTTGGAAAAGTTTTTTTCTTTTGCACAAGCATCCACATGGACTGAAGGAATACATGTGTACAATGTTTTAGAATTTAGAGCTTTTTTGGTCCTACATCCTTGCTTTAAGTATCGTAGTACAACACAAGCTCATTATTTATGCTATTAAAGAGTGACCATACTATTATTCAACCCATACTGAATATTCTGAGTCTAGACAGACATGGATGTAAACTTCAACTTGACTGGTGCACAGAGGCAAACAAACACAGGGGTATAATTTTATTGGCAGTATTAAACAGTACATGCAGCCACATTTCCAAATCTCAGTGATGCAGTTCTCAACTCTTTGTTTCTTTTAACACCTTCAGCAGGTCTTAGCAGTTCTAATAGCGGAGGCATGAAGTCGGATGTGATTGATCCCAAGTTCAATGAAGATCAGGAGGCTCAAACAGCAGTACAAGCTGACCTGCCAATTGCTTTGAATTTGGAGAGGAGCACAGAGTCAGCAGATCCCCCACTTAACACCCAGCCAGAGGAGAGCACGATGATGCCTGCCAGCAGCATGGAAGATGAAAACCCCTCCTCTCCAATGATGGATTTGGAGACTGACTTCCCGCCTGGTGAGACATTGTATAACTTAAACTGCACCCGAAAGTTAATCTGCTGAATAAAATTAAATGTTTTGTGCATTTGTGAAATGCTAGCACCCAAAATATAATGTACACACATACTTACCCTCACTCTTCTGTCTTCTCTGTGTCTGTTTTGCAGAACCGTTGGATCAGAAGCTATCTACTCCACAGCGAGGAGTAAAGAGACCCAGAGAAGGCTTCTCAGGCAGGAAACGGGTATGACAGCTCTGATTAATCAGCAGTCTCTGGGTAAAATTCAGATGAAATTTATTAGTAGTTTGGAGGCAGATGAGTCTTCCTCGAGTTGATATTTATTTCAGAAACTGTTTTAACATAGAGCACCTTCCTCTGCTTGGTTATCAAGACATTCTTTAAAATGACCTGTATTAATACAACCAAAAACATTTTTGAATAAGCCCACATTTTGGACTGGAAGTGTAAAGATGTTCCTTTATTATTTTGCACACCTTACTGCCACTGTTAAGGAAGGGGGGGGGTTTGTTGGGGCTGCAATTGATAGCTGGAGACGCTGGGTGGCAGCAGATTACTTAAAAGCTGACTGAACAGGTATACATGTTCAGTAATTGCACATGTCTTGTGCCAGAAATTAAAACTAAAACCATAGACACAGTTTGAACTTCAGGGTTGAGGGTTAACAAGAGAAATAAAAAAACCCTGTCAAAATCAGTGTATATTTGTTTAAATAAGGGAGTGCACCTACTATGCGTGAATTCCTTTAGACACACACTTAACCTGTGGCTCATTTGAGGTAACTGTTCCTTCAGTGGCTAGTTTACATACTAGGAATGTAACGATTCACCAAACACTAGATTTCTTTTGATTCACAATTTTTTTCTCATGATTATGATTCCAATTGATAATTTGTTACAAAATGAAATGTAAATGTAAGGTAAATTATAAATGAAAAAGTGTCCTTGGATTATTTCTCAGACCAAAAGGACAAAACACTATAATTTTTCTTATCGTTTCTTTGTTAGATTTATGAAGGGCCAGGAAAGTTAGAAATCTTACAAATTGCAGGATGTTGCGTATGTCTTTCTTTGGAAATGAAAAATAAAAATATCTTCTGTTTTTAAGACATTATCAGGCAGAAACTGATACATTCACTATGTCCCCTCCCATCTTATACAAAACTACAAATTAGTTCTTTAATCCTTTATACTTCTGAGAAAGGTTCCAACAAAGTGAAAGAATGGAGCACATTTCTTTGTGAAACTGAAAAATCTTTTATGTCAAATAGAAATAAAAAAAAGCTAAATAGAATTTTTTAAACCAATGTCTTAAAACAAACTAAGACTGCCTCTAATACACAGATTCACCTTGTAAGCTCCTTGGCTCATGCACTCGTTTTTGTGAACGGGCTTGCAAATTCTCTCATCAGTGTGGTTTGGCTTCTTAATAGTTTTTGTCACTCACATGAAGACGACTGATACTTGTCGCCATAGTGCTGCTTAACATGCTGCATTATGTTTGTCAAGCTATACTTGTAGGCCACTGCCTTCTTGCAATATTTGCACACCGTTTTTGTCTAGTCGATTATACCCTCACCTCCTCCACTTTCAGTCTTTGGGAATCCAAAATGCTGCCACGCCTCCAACTATATTGACGAATGGGCATCTTCAAGTTGTACATTTTTACTAGCTGTTGTTCGCACTGTTGTTTACTTTTGACTGCTTTCGGACTGTAAAGCAAGACCATAGTATATAGTGTCAGTGCCTCCCTGCTGGTTCAATTGTTAATTTGTTAATTTAACAACTGAATCGAATGGATAAGTGATATTAATGTCAAAAGTTTTATTGGAGTGAATTGTTACATCCCTATTACATATTGTAAAGTAGTCAGCTATAATTGAGCAAACAATTAAATGTTAGACTGACTTCATGAATATTTTTACTTTGTTGAGAATATTTTTTGCAGCCATCAGACTCTAGAGGCATATGTAAGAGTTTGTATCACACTTTTTTCATCAGAACATCTCTTGTTGAAAAAGACTTGCTTTTGGAATATATAGGAATATATTTAGGAGATATGTGGGCCAATTGTACTTTTTTAAAGCATATATAGCAGATATGGGTGTGCACGCCACTGACACCACCCTCTGAATTAGACAATACAACAAGATTTCCGCCACTAGCTTTGATTAGAAATATTTAAAAGTAGAGTATTAACAAGGACTTAATTGTTAACCCTTGGACCCTGGTTTGAGCTTCATAAAGTGGCTTACATGATATTTCAAATCTTAGACAAGGCTTTAAGTGAAGCTGCAAAGGTTTATGTTGGTGTTTGAAAACGGACCATTCAAAGTTTGCATGTCCTCCCTTGCCCAATGACACTAGAAGCACATGATTGCACACATTTTTTAAAGTAGGCCTTGATATATGAAATACAAGCTATGCTATTGTAGGAACATTACATTTGTTGTCGAAATGTTGATACCTTAGCAAGCCAACAGAGAATTGGCCAACGCCACATTGCTCCTCATCCCCATTTGTTCCTTTAGTTCTCTCCAGTTTGTGAAAGCCAACCCCAAATTCACTGTGGTTGTAGAACGGATTTTGTCTGCCAGGAGGTTAGCCTCACTATACATGTGTTTTTCACTGCTGTTTCCACCATTGCTGTTGCCTCTGATACCTTCCAGGTCATTACCAATTTATGATGTCCTGCTCTAATGCCCTGTCCTCTGTGCACTGTTAGTATCTGGATGCAACACAAACTCCAGCGAAAGTTTGCCTTCCAGAAACATTCTGAACATTGGGGCAATCAGAACACATCACCATACAGTTCTACTGAGTCATTCAAGATGATTGAAAGGGATTACTTTTCTTTAACTCCTAACATTTTTATTATATATATATATATTTCTAAGTAAACGTCTGCATACTATGCCTTTAGAACATTGGATTCATACTTTTTAAAAAACACTGGACAAAATACAACAGAGCATATGACGGATTTTCCTTCATCATTTGAATGTGGTGAAATGAACCCCTCAAATCTCCTGAAGAATCTGTCTGAAATCTCCCACCAAGTTAGGGCATTTTTTAGGTTAATGTCATGACTTTAATAGCACCCAGTAAGTTTTAAGAAATGTTGTTGGTTTAAATATGAGGAATTTTAAATAGCTCTTCAATGAGGGTGTTTTGTCAGACAGTGACATATCACACAAACAATAAACGTGGCTTTTTATCCATGCTTCTGTAGCTGCCAGTGTAATTTCTATTATGCTCATTATAACCTATATCAATTAATGTTGAAATTATGTATGCCCCAATAATTATGAATACCACCAGATAATATGAAATAGAAAAATATCTAATATTGTCAATTGGCACTTCACAAGGTGTACATTCTAAGGTTTTTCTGGTTAATTAAATCATGCTTGTTTGATAAAATCTTGCAAAGGTATTAAGAGAAAGCATCGCACACACGACGATGTGCTTGACCTGAGGGTTAATTGCTTGATTGTAACTGGCTGTGTGGTGTAGCCCTTGAGTGTGTGTGTGTGTGTGATTGTGTGTGAGCGCACATGTGCGATTTATATTCTGTGTGTATTTTATTTTTGTCACGGCTTTCCTTTTATATTTTCAAATTGTATCCTGTTTTCTGTTACATGGAACTATGTCCCTGAAATACAGATGATTTTTTTAGCTTACGAAATGCTTCTGCAGTTCGACTGAAATTAATTTGACTGGTGCAACATGCAGCAGGTACACATGACACCGCACCACATTCCACGGCTCCTTTCACTTATTATGCCATCAACATGTCGGTTATGAAATAGCAGCATATTTTCTCCATTTTCCCGGCAGCATTCGGACATGGTCATAAGAGAGCTGACACCAGAGGACCATATCGTACTCAGCCAGATGAGCCAAGGCCGTGTGGACCGGTATGGCTGCTTATTATTCAGATCAGTCATCACGGAGGAGAAATACCGGGCTTGGTGTGTGAACACCAACTGGGATGGATCCAGGGGAAAGTGGGAGCTTCCTCAAAATCTGAAAGAGTTCCTGATTTCCACACTGCGGCAGAAATTCCCCAAAATGACGGCAAGAGATGAAAAGATGTTGGTGAGCCGCATCAACGAGGTGCTGCGAACACCGCGCCAGTTTGTAGGGGGACCCTTTCAATAGCCTGCCAGTCTTTAGGTTTACAGACTAATAAGTTGGTGTATAGTCATTTATGTTTTTGTGAATTTTTTTCTTCACATTTTACAATAAACAGTTTTTCTTCAATGAGCCCGTTTGACTTAAGTTTTTCTAAAATGCATTTCTTTCGTAACAGCATAACAATAGTGTTTGGGTGAGTGACATGCAAATAAAACTTTATTTTTTAAGGGAGATTTAGTATGTTATCTGGTGGTATTGATAATTGTAGAAGCAGACAACCATCAGTCATTAATCAGCATTATAGGCCTACTTAACATAAACTGCTTAAGCTGCATACAACTTGACATGATGGAGATGAGAGGTTGAAAATGCCACGTTTATTGTTTGTGACCTGTTGCTGTCTGAGCAGCCTCATGGTGATATTTTACAAGTCATTTTATATAGTAATGAAATTCATTAAGGCAAATAGCCTGGTGTTTTCAAAGTCATGTTATTGAGTTAGATTCAGTAACATACTTGCATTCAAAAACTGCTGGTGTTTCTCCCACGGGATGCTGGAAACCTGCTACAGTGCATGACGCCATGTCAAATAGTTGACTGAATAAAGTCACATATCACTCAATGTGTAAAAGCAAACGATAAAAAGCTAATTAGTGTATCACTTGTTCTTGTGATATAAAAAATCCTAATTTGAAAAATGAAAAATAATATATTTTTTTTCAGTGTGCATTTCACCAAAGCAAACTGTTGAAGGTAAAACTATTATGCTTCATCTCTGGCTGAAGTGTTGTGGATACTTTTGCTGATGAGCTGGACTATTTTACCGTAACATTGCTTATCTCAAAAATGTGAGACAGCCTATGTTTCAAGAACTATGGCGTGTGAACAGTTGCACTTATTTACATGGATTCAACAACAACATTAAAGCACCCCTTATTAATCACATGAACATAGTTAAACAGTGTGTTTTTTGTCACTGTCCCAAGTGATTAACCAAGAGCGGCCAGATTTACTGTAGATGATATCACCCTTCTTGATAATAGCATTCTTGAAATTTCACAGCCCCTTCTACACATTACACCATTAATATGTGTAACATAAGGTTATAGAAAACTGTCGAGCAATGAAACTAGGCTAATATGAACCATGTCAATGTTCTCAATTGCTGGATGATGGCCAACACTGCCCACTGATAACAGCAACCTCGATAATAGGGATTGATTGCTGAGTTACCAGAAAACTCTGGTGCCTTTCTTCTGGACAAACTGATAAACCTATTTTATAAAATGTTGTATCATGGTAAAAGCAACGCCAGAGAGGCAGGGCAGAGAGGGAAAAAACAGTGGGACAAAAGCTTCCCTCGGGATTCTCCCAATCTATTGAAAATGTATAAAATTAGGGATGCACCAGTATATCGACTCAATATCTGTATTAGATGATACCAGTTATTGGCAAATAAGTTTGGCATTCACTAATACCAGTGGCTGATAATAATCTTGTGTCTCTCATTACTTTTGCACTGGCTATATCCACTGTCATTACACCTGAGTGCAGCTTTAAAGACCCTCTTCTTATGAAAATTACATTTTGACTTGTTTATCACGTCCACGTGGTGTTTTGGTGGTGTGTGTTTTTACACAGTATTTCTTAATTTCCTTGACAAAAAAGGGGATCATCAAAATTGTTATTTTAAATATCAGTAACAGGCCAGAAGTTCTATTTTGGTGCATCCTTAAATGAAATATTTATATTATTCTAGTATTATTTTACTCTATAGTCACAAACCACTTTAATATGCTGTTCTTGCTTCTCTCTTAAGTTCTCATCACCCTGCACTCACATTCCCATAAACAGGTGACTCACTCTCTCTCCCTGTTCCGTGTGTTTACCTCTACCAGCCAGGTGTACTCATCAAACAACTGCATATTGAGACATACATAGAACAGAAGACTCTTTCTCTGTGTTTTTCTGCGCAGTCTTTGTGTGACTTTTCTTCATTTCCCTCGTGAACGGGTGAAGGAAGGATCATTGTCCAATATTCATTCATGCCTGGTTTCATTCTTGCGGAAGGATAAAAAAAAATTATAAAATGCCAAAATGGAAGCTATCAGGCCGACCCGCGGATCCGTGTTCAGTTTGAATGAAACCGCGTGCAAGTACAAGTCCAAAACTGCCCGCGGACTCGCAATGTGTGTAAGTATTACGGTCCTGCAGAGAGAGGAGAGAGGCTGCAGACTACACTACTTACATGTGCCACCCGGTGGTAATTGATGTGCACTGCAACTACTGCAGGAAAAACAATTGCCACTGACGCACCGCAATGTAGGAATGTAGTTAAAACTGTGTTTTCTGACCACAGCCAAGACTATCCAGTATTCATTACACTGTTTTTATGTCTGTCCAGGGTCGAAGACGAACGGGTCCGTCGCACCGTAGTGAAGTGGCGACGCCAGCCGCTTCCAAAGTAAATTGCCTGTATGGGGTCAAAGCCTGGAGGAGCTGGGTCCAACAACGTAACAAACACCCGAGAGATAGTGAGATTCACATCAATTTATTATTCCAGATTGATTTAAGGAGAATCTGTTCCTCTGTTCCTCTGAGCCACTGATGTGTTTCACTGAATGTATTATGGTCCGTCCAGTAGATATTAAAGAAGACATCCTTCAGTGCGACTCTGCTGAGCTGAGCTTTGCTCTGTCTCACTTCATCAGAGAAGTGAGACGGCCGAATGGAGAGACCTACAGCCCCGACAGCATCTTCTACCTCTGTCTGGGGATTCAGCAGGTACACATGCTTAGCGTGCCACTGCCTTCCAACCTGATTCATATAGGGCATTTCCAACTGATTCCTTCTTTTCTGGCTCCTTTCTGTTTGGACAGTATCTGTTCACAAATGGCCGCATAGAGAACATCTTCACTGATGGTCTGTATAGTCAGTTTGCTGCTGAGATCTCTGGGATGCTACGACTCTGGAAACCTAACGTCCTACCAAGTGGTATGACCATTGAAATATTATTATTGAATGATTTATTTACATTCAGCAATTACTTCTCTGTGCAGAAGACTCAACAAATTCCATGCTGGATTCACATAACCTACAGATTTAAATCTATTTTCATATTAACAACGGGTCAGTTGTCTGAATGTAATGTAAAAATGGGTTTTTCAGCTCATTGTTTTGGTTTTACCACTCACATTTTTACTGCTTTATTTTTGTGGCACCTCCTCTACTATTGTTGCTTTGATGTATCCTCAGTTTTGCAGTTGACCTGATGAACTTGTATTTAATAATACTAAATAATACATTTTGTTCGACTTTAAGACACCAAACATTTACATATGCAGTATATCAAAGCTGTCTTGAGTTCCAGTGATTTCTACAACTCCCATTTTGTCTGTAATGGAATGAGTACAACACATACGAATTGTCAGAAAAAAACAAACATAAAACAACCTAGTCATTAAGTTTGGTTCAATAATAAAAATCAAAAGCAAGTCAAATTTATTTATATAGTGCCAAATCATAACATAGTTACATCAAGGCACCTTACATAGAGCAGGTCTGATGAAGTTATCATGGGTTTTCTGAAAATATGGCCAAATCTGATGGGTCAAATATATAG
>KV751346.1:11949023-11965334 GCA_001698575.1 Mola mola
ACCTCAAGGTGGCATGGTCTCCTCCCGTGTTATGGAGTCCTACCTGTGGGAGTGTAAGCAACTGGGCGCCTACTCCCCCATAGTTTTACTCAACACGCTGCTCTTCTTCTGCACCAAGAACTTTCGCTTCACAACGCTGGTACTCCACCAAAGCCTCTCTTTTGCCAACTTCACTCGATGCTCCAAGCCCTGCAACCGAGCCGGCAAAGTCCACTACCTCCGATACCACAGAAGCAGCACTGCCGTGCCACAGCGAGTAGAGACAGGTGCTTTTGAAAGTAATTTTATACAGCTGTGGATTTAAGTAGTAGTATAAGCACTGTACAATGAAAATATCCCGTATTAAACAAAAACCATTAACCTTTAATACATTCTATAAAGTGATTTTGCCCAGTTTCTCTATATCAAAAGAAGATTTATAAATGAACTCTTTGTCTCAACAAGCGAAGGGTGTCTTTGAAAGAAATGATTAACAATATTGTTTTCAGAGCGATTGAGAAAAAGGCAGACACAGGAAGGGGAAGACCTGGAGATGCTTGAAAATGTCACCAATCCCCTTCACTGTCCAGTCAGACTGTACGAGTTCTACCTGTCTAGATGGTGAGACACAAACACACATACTTAAGCAACTTACCAAATGAAGACAGCAATTATTAAAAATATAACTGAATACTTTCATCTTCCTTTCCCTCTGTTGTAACAGCCCAGAGTCAGTGAGGAACAGAACTGACATGTTTTACCTCCAGCCGGAGCAGAATGTGCACACACACAGGTGAGTCCTCCAACATGGAAGAGACCCACTGATGATGATTCGTTGGGCCACTCATCAGCAGGGCTGCTCCTTCATGACTATTTCAGATAAAATGGTGCTGGTTTGTAGGATACTGGTGACAAATATTTAGTCAGTATCTATTTAGTCAGGATGGGGGCAATGAGGCAGCGCTCTGCACTTGCATTCTATCAAATTTTTCAAATTCAAATCAAATTTTATTTGTATAGCCCGAAATCACAATTTACACATTATCTCACTGGGCTTTGACAAACTGTACAAATGTGACATCCTCTGCCCTTCGACCCTCGAACCGGGTGAGGAAAAACTTAAAAAATCCTAAACAGGGAAAATAAGAAACCTCAGGAAGAGCCACAGAGGAGGGATCCTTCTTCCTAGGACGGACAGACGTGCAATAAATGTCACTTGTACAGAACACAAAAACATGATAACAACAGTTCATTTAGAATGCATAAAACATCCATGAGTCCCAGAGTCTGTGGATTCTATGAGTCCGGATGTATGGAAAGTCTAGTGATCCAGACGCAGGTGGACTCTGTTGGTCCAGGAGTCATTGTACTCCATGTAGGAAGATCTGGGTGTTGCTGAGTCCAAGAGTATGTAGAATCTGTAAATCCAGGGATATGTGAAGTGTAGTGGTCCAGAAGCAGGTGTAGTCTATTGATCCAGAAGCCATTGTGATCTGTGGGTCCCGATTTGCACTTGGAAATCCAGCCTAGGATCCGAGTCACAGGATCCAAGTCACAGGATCTCCTTTCCTAATGTGGCCAGGGGGCATCAGGCAGGACCACAGCAGCACCTCCCACCGCGACCTAGAAAAACGCATACGCATGGAAAAACTGGTGAAGTTTCTTCCGCCACAAAACATTTCTGCAGCTTCACAGCAAAACAGTTTTCAGCATTCTCCTAAACAACCCAAGAACAAGTCCACAGCTTCTATGTTTTTTTTTTAGGAGTATTCTGCTGTACGGTTTTGCTGTAAAGCTCAGCAAATATATATGGATGAAGGAACCAACTCAGCGCAGAGCACTCCCTTGACAACTAAACAAACTGGGTACATGTTCTGAAACATAGAAAAAAACTAAAATCATTTGCTCTGGAAGGCCAGAGATCCAATTTTGATGTGATGTTATTTGCACCCTTTTCTCAGGTGTGATCTTTATTGTGGGAAGATTTCTGTCTTACAAGTGTATAAATGTCAATTTGGAATCTTTTTCCTTGATTATGTATTTAAACAAGTCCTCAGCTTTTTGAGCTGTTCAGCACAATGATGAATCACTGTAATGCTGTGAAGCTCCAGACATTTTTTTGTGAAAGAGAAACATCATGTGACTTAATGATCATGACTTAATTTTGATATTTGGGTGTAGTGTTCTTTCAGTTTTAATCTTATTGCAAGAACGAATGTTTATGTATTTGATTATTTAATTTCCATTTCTGACCTTAACAGTTCCCACTGGTACACTTCTCAACCACTGGAGGGCAACACTCTAGAGATTATGCTGACACGCATCCTGGCAGTCAGAGAGGTTCTCCATGAACAGGAGGCAGCCCAGTGTCAATTTTCAGCCACTGCTGGTGGCAACAGTTTACAGTGATGTGGACCTGCGCTGATTCCCATCCTGCTGATGATCTTCTCTGCAGCACAACGCCTCTCTGATGCTGAGTGATTCTCAGTAAATTTAACAAGTCAGTTCCTCAGAGTGAGGTTGGAGAGATGGTGAGAGACAAATTTTAAGAACTTTCACCCCCTCCCCACATTATGGGTTTAACACTCATACTCTGAAATATGTATAGGGAGTGTTAAAAGTCCTCTTCCCTCATCTCTTTTCACGTGGTAACTGAGTTCCACATGTGATATTCTCTACCAGTGGTGGTCCATTCCATGTTGTTCAGATCTACTTTTTATTTCAGAAGCAAACTTCTGAATGCTGTAAATTGCATGAACAGTTGATGCTGAGTTAGACGAGAGTTTAAATCATCAGGTGCTGTCATATCTATTCATTGAGGAGTCTAAATTTGCAGTTTTGTTGTCATTGCATAGCCTTGAATCAGCACATTGTACCATGCAGAGTATTTGTCTGTTCATGATGAGTTTTAAAAGCTGGTATTTGATTGTTGAAACTGCCTCCAGCAGGTGTACTTTTGAAACAACAAAATAGGATTTTGGAATTCACTCAGTTCAAATGAGGCACTTCCCCCTAGTACTTTAACAAATTGCATCAGATTCATCGCATTGGAGATTGGTGACACTGCCTGGTTGACAGTATTTCATTTAATGGGATGTTAAACCAACATACTCTATAAATCAGATTTACCATTCAAGTAATAATAGCTCACCAGTTGTTTTATTATTAACAGGTTATATATTCTGTTGTTCTTCTTTTATATTTTTCATTCTCTGTAGCCTTATTTCCCTCTCCCTGTTTTTTTTAACCTTGCATGCATAAGGATTTCCCTTTCCCTCAAGGTTTTCCTCATCTACCATTAGTTATTCCCTCTGGAGGTAAGGTGGAAAAGTAGCTCATTACTCACATCCTGCTTATTACCTACTATAACCTACTAACATGAAAACATGGAGCTGGGCTTCATGACCACACTGCTTTGGATTTTGGAATATTAAGTGATACATTCTTACCATAGTTATCAATATGGCTGGTAGAATTATTTTTTTCATTATTATCATGGGACCTCTGCTATTTCTCTGGGTGTATCCTCATATCTGTGTGCTCTAATGGTGCCATCATTTTCTCCATTGTAACATTGCTCTTTTTCTTTTCCACTTGACATTGTTTCATAATTTGAGAAAAAATGGTCTATTGTCTTTTGCTTTTATTTGGCCATACACAGTCAAACCAAGTATTACAATGGTTTGCCTAAGATATTTACAACTGAGTCAGCAGTGATCAGTTTTTGTGTTATTTATGCCTGTTATCTGTAATAGACATTTGATTAATAATGGATTCTGAAATTCTTTCCAAAGTGGCATATAAATGATTGTGGTGACTTAAATAGAGTTGGTCCACAGACTTGCTGTGATTTTTCAACCTTCTGGGAAATGTAACTCTCAACCACTGCTGTCAAATTTAACCAAACATGTATGAACATTAATGTCCATTTTACATCAATGACTAATGACTTTTAAATGAACTCTTCCATTTAATTTTAAGTTAAAGATATGAGACACACATGTTGCTTAGTTGAAAGGAAGGAATGTATTACCTTTTTTTCCTATATTCATTTGTAGTAATAATGACTCCACTTCCCACAACACTGTGTGGGCCAGTCATGGAGCTGGTGCATTGTCTTCTTTGTTGTAACATGTTCTTAGCTACTTGTTTTCATCTGTTACATTTTGTCTTTGAGGCCTTTAAAACTTTAGCTTCATGTTAATGCTTTATATCAAATCTGTTACAGTGTAAATAAGGCACTAGCCCACATCTGAAGCTGATCAATCTGTCTGGTGCTCCATGCTAAGATGAAACATTCAGTGTGAGTGGTGATCCAATAGTGTTGTCAAAACAAAGACTTGTGTAAATGTTGGTGAATTTCTCTCAACATATGCCTCCTACACACTACTGCTGGTGCAAATGAAATCTTGCTGTGTGAATATGATTACTGCTGTCGTCAGTATTTCCACATTTCCACATTTCCGCATTTGAGGAGTGCTCAGTAAGAAAAGGCCCAAAGTCAGTCAGATGCCGTCTTGCCATTAAGTATTGAATATCATCCATATTCCTTTCTTTCCTTAAATGCAGGGCAAACCATTTTTAACTAAAGCATAGGTGAAATGAAATGGGGTGTTGAGAGTGTAACTGAAGCCTGTGCAATTTTGAAACATTGATTCATAAAATGTTTAAAAGTGAATTGTGTGAAGATTATTTTATCTCTGTTTATATTTTTATTATTTTGGTTCAGTTTGCAGACACTGCTGTTCTTGATGTCAATCATAATTGATAATGCAAAGTATCTGTTGTGGCTGTAATAAGGAGTGAGGAAAGTCCATTATTACTGGATTCTTTTCTTTTTCAAACGTTAAAATTATATCCCCGCCTGGTCTCCATCCTCCTTTGGTTTTGGCATTTAACATTTAATGACTTTAATTGTGGTTTCAGTGATTTACTGTGAATTAAACGGCTATTAATTACTAATCTGATGAATACTATTTATTTGATTACTGTTTACTGATTACTTTCAACCATAGGATTGATCATCAGCACCAGAGTCTGAAAAAAAATCCAGAAAGAACAAACCACTTAAAGCACAAAACTAGCACTAATCTCAATTTCACTGTAGCCATATCATATTATATATTATATTGTGAATCACTTAAAGTGATTTACAATTTTAACACAATTTTAGCTTATTTGCCATATCTGTCACTGCCTAAGAGAAAAAGAGGGCACATAAATGAAAATGTTGGTTTAGTGGTTTTAATGAAACCTTGTAGCCAAAGAAAACCATGACTGTCATTCCTAACAAAGCAAATTTGTTTGGTCTCAAAAGATCACATCAAACTCAGGCCAATGTTAGGCAATAAATTGACCCAATTGTTTAAAGCAACATAGAAATCTATATAATTTACAAGCAATTCTTATAAAAATACGTCACTTGCACTGAAAATGTCACAGGGATTTGCAATTATATTGTGGACAGCTTAACTCGCTGTCAACAATCTAATTTTAATTTAATTTGAACAGAAATTAACAGAATGAAAGGACTTGCAGGGTCAAACACAACCACATCTCCTTGGAGAGTTACATTTCTGTTGTTCACACATTAGTTTGGCAAACTGAAACTGGTTTATATATTCTGAAACCTTATTTGACCAACTCGTCCATCAATGGGTAAAATCACTTAAATTGATTAGACATTATTAATAATGCCATTGGAGAAATGAAAAGGACATGAATGGAACATACCAAAAAAAAACCCTCTTGAAACCAGTTTCGTCTTTTAAAACTCTGTTCTGTGAGTGTATTAGCAGGCATTTAGTAGTAAAGTGCACCTCCCAGTGTCATAGTCAAGAAGTCAGATATTAAAGTTGATTAGACAGTGCTTAGTGAACATATAGAAGGTGGGTTTGCATTACATTTAATGTGGTTTCATAGAAAGCCCATGGCTGTTTCTATGGAATACATGTTATGAGATGAGATTATGATGAGATGACTTTATAAATGCCCGTAGGGAAATTAATTATCTGGATTATCTGTAGTTATTTTCTACAAAATACCTTCACTATGTATTACAACATCTTGTGTATAAAATTGTTGATTATTCATGTCAGCTTGGAGACAAGAAAAGTCAATTGGCAACTCTCTGAAGCTGTGTTACTAGTACAATGCAATGATAACATGATTGGTATAAAATTAACCTACAACGCATCCCTAAGAATGAAAAGGCCCCATTTTTACTGTAAACTGCAGAATCAGACTGTGGAATAGCCACAAGGTGGATGTCTTGTAGAGAGGGCTTAGTTTGTTCACATCAGCAAGAACATGCTTATTCATTAGCTTCCTCTCCAGTATGTAGGTGGTCTTTGTTGCTAAAAGAGCAAAGATAGTGACAAATACATAAAAGATAAATAAAGTATCAGCACAAAGTGTGTTACAAAATTTTAATCAAATGGCATAACAGCTATTAAAAGTGGTGCACCAGGCTTCAAGCACTTGTCAGCAGAGGGTGGGTGGAGGCACCTGGGGAAGTTCATGGACGTGCACTCTTGATGTGGTTGAGAGGAGATGTTTACTTCGCCACTGTTTCCTCTCCTCTCGATTCACCACACATTGACCAGTAGAAATGATTTTTTTATGCTCTGCTGCCAGTTTGATTTTGTTGCAGTCGATCTCTTTGGAGATAGCGTCAACCTTCTTGTTAAGTACTGCAAAAGGTTTGATTAGATTAGATGTTTTCCACAGTGGGTGCTACTCTTGCACAAGATAAATTTAACTACAAATAATCAGTTGACTACATTTTCCTTATTGCCCCTCCTTTACATAAATGCCCCACATCTGAAAAGTGTTCGGTTTTTGTTCCCAGATGAACTTTTGAACCTGGGTGTATTGGTCTGTTGCAATGGAAGCCATTTTGACACCAGAAATTTCCAGAAATTCAGGACTTCTCATCAGACTTTCTTCTGTGGATCCTAAACAGAGCCACAGAACTTCGTACAAGATTTTTAAAAAAGGTTCTGAAGACACTCTATGTATCTACATTAACCGAATTCTTATAGATTATGATAATCTGGGGGGTTCCGGTTATGTCAGGGAGGGATAGACAGCGAAACATCAGAGCTCCCGATAGCCAATTGTAATTTTCCCAGATAACTTGCATAGACCGATGTAGAAATATTTCTAGTTTAACTGTGAAGGGGTAAAATTGATATGGGGATAATAACAAAAGCAAAGATATGGTGTAAAACGGATTGGAGAACCACCAAGCGGATCATGAGATGGAAGCAGACGGCGGCCATGAACCTGCACTCGTTTCCAAAAGTAAGTTGATCCCCGACCTCGACAAAATAAGTAAAGAGATATGAGATTTAAAAGGGGAAATCAAGGATTGTCTTCGTACGTTCAGAGATAATCTGAGGAATGACATGAGAAAAGACCTAAACGAGTTTAAACGAGATCAACCAAAAGTTTGCTTCACTAGCCACTGAACACCAGCTCCACTGTGGGAAAATGAATGAAGTTGAGTCGCGATGGAGAAGCTCTCAAACTGGGCACTAGAAGCGAATGCCGCTCTTGTCGACTCCTTGGGGCAACAAAAAAGTCTACAGGATAAGTTAACTGATTTGGAGTCAAGATCAAGGAGAAATAACATTTGAGTCTTTGGGGTGCCCGAGGGCGAGGAAGGTGAGTCAACCCTAAAATGTATCTACTTGAACATGAACTTAACCCTCCGGACGGCTTTAATTTCCAAATTCAGAGGGCGCATCAACCACTGGCACAGAAACCTGATGACGGGGCTCCCCCGAGGCCTATAATTGTGAATTTTATGGAATTCAACATCAGAGAGAGGGTTTTGAGAGGGATGTGGAAGAAAGTACAGTGCAGTGGGGAAATAAAGTGCCAAGAGAGTTTTGAAAGAAAAGGGAATTCTCACTAGAGTGAGAATTCATTGGGAAACTGGAACCCGAGTATAATGACAGAGCAAGATAGGAGAAGAAGGAACTGGAACTGACAGCGACTGAACAGACGGAGAGTGTCGGCCTGGAGATGCGGCCCCATGCGGCCTTGGAGTGGCAGCCTGTGGAGGGACGCAGGAACAACGCAGCGGAGCGAGCGAAAGAAAAATTATTTGAATTCCGGAGATCTCCTGAGTAATGTCGCACAATTACATATGGTCATTGGTCAGGAACACGGTAATACTGTTTTGGTTCTGCTCATCTCTGGTAATTCACACCCTCCCCCATAATCAGAAAGTAACAGTCAGGAGTCTGGAGGTGCCTTTACTTTAGGCTGTGCTGGACTCATGTAGAATGACCATACCCCTTTTAATAGGATGAAGTGTCATGTCTAAATAAGGGTTCTCTTTATGTAAGAGGTTTTACCTATGGTCCGCCAACGGGACCGATGCACAGGAGGGAGTGTTTTCGGAAGCACAGGTGTTCTTTTTGTTCTGTTTGTTTCATGTTCAATGTTCTGACAGTGTTAGTGGGGCTACTGATGTTCTCTCGCTGTTCTGGTAATTAAAGTTGTCTTGAAGTTTGAGGATAGCATCCCTATACGTAAATGGCTTAAATAACCCATTTAAATGAAGGAAAGTAATATCCAAAATGAAAAAGGAAAAAATTCTAATTATATTTTTACAAGAAACACATCTCTCCCAACAAGAACATGCTAAACTGAGAAAATGTGGATATAGAAACGCATATTTTAGTACTTTTAAGAAAAGGCCAAAGAGAGGAGTTGCTATTTTAATATCAAATGTTGACAATTTTGAAATGATCAACGAGATAAATAATAGTGAGGGAAGATATGTTATTGTAAGACATTGAAGTGACTTTAGTTAACGTTTACATTCCACCTAACAGTGACAAGGGACTTCTGAATTTGCTATTTGAGGTCATAGCTTTAGAAAATGAGGGGATTCGGATTTGTGCAGGAGATTTTATTATATTAAACACTATACTTGACACAACAAATAGCACAAGGAACAATCACCAATTATCAAAACTCAGTATATCGCTGATGGAACTGGCGATGTTCAACGTGTGGAGAAAACTTCATCCTTTAGACAAGGATTATACATTTTACTCTGCCCCCATTCAGTTTATTCTAGGATAGATTATTTTTTTATGAACGCAGTAGATAGATATTGAATAGACGATTGCAGAATAGGGGTAACTGTGATCTATCTGATCATAGTATAATTTATCTCAACATATATCTGAATAGTTGGAGCTTGAATGCTACGTGGAAATTAAATGTGGGTATATTTAATAACCAGAAAACTAGAGAAGAAAAAGGAGTGAGATTGAACGTTGCGTATAGAACAAAAACAAGACAGCCCCGTTGATTCTACCATATTGTGGAATACATTAAAGGCTGTCATGAGAGGGAAATTAATTTCAGGAGCAGCTTTTTAAAAGAAGAGAAGAGAAGAAGAATATAAAATATTAACAACATAAAAATAGTAAAAATGAAACCATCTTAAAACAAATTACAGCTACAAGAAACAAGTAGATTCAATTTTAAGTTTTGATATAGAGAAAAAGCTAAGACTCACTAAACAAACCTATTATGAATGTAACGGGTGTGAGAGCGGACCCAAAAACAGTACAGATCTAGACCGGAAGAGTTCAGAACTTTATTGACAATGTTCAAGAGTCCAAACAGATGACAATCGGGAAGCCTGGTCGGCGAGCACAGTCCAAGTTCTGAATGGGGCAGGAGTCTCCGGAGAGGGAGTCCAGGCAGGCTGCAGGCAGACAGGGAGCAGGCAGATGCAAAGTCCAAAGACAGAAGGCAGGTCAGGTTACCGGGGCAGAGACGAGGAGACGTGGTCAGGGACAGAAGGCAGGTCAGGTACCAGGAGATCCGTCTGGAACAGAGTGCTGGAGAGTAGCGCATGACACGATGATAATCTGGCAGAGAGTGAGTGTGGAGGAGCTGGTTAAGAGGAGGCTGGGTGATACAGCCGACTAGGGGGAACAGGTGAGTTTAATGATTTTGATTAGGAGAGGTAGGCCGGCAGGTAGTGGGTTGGTAGAGGGGAAAACCAGGAGTGAACTATGACAATGAATCAGACTCTAAAGTAGCAAAATACTTAACAAGACTCCTAAAGGTGCAACAAGCTTCTAACGCAACAAATAAAATTAGAGCTCCCATGACAAAACGCCTTCTATATGATCCAGAACAAATGAAAACATATACATGCAAACTCTGGCAAAAAAAGAAGAAATAAGGGAATTTCTGAATTGATTAGACTTGATAGCATTAGGAGATGACCAAAACAGAAATTTAGTTTCCAAAATAACAAAAAGGATATTAGATGTTGCAATTAGCAGATTAAAATCAAATAAAACAGCAGGTACTGACGGGTCTTGAGTGAATGGTACAAAATCTTCAGAGAGGATTTGTCTTTGCCTCTTTTAGATTCTTTTAATCTCACTCTGACTGAGTGAGCGTCAAATGATGAAAGTGCCTCCGTCATGGAAAGAAAGCTGTAATCTCAGTGAAACTAAAGGAAGGGAAAAATAAGGAATACCGTGAATCCTATAGATATATTTAAATTCTCAATGTCGATTAGATTTTTACATCAGTTATTGCTAAATGATCAAAAATTTTATGTCTGACTTGATTGACGAGGATCAATCAGGGTTTATTAAAGACCAGCAGACACAGGATAATGTGAGGCGTGTCTTACATATAATAGACCAGATTCAAAAAAGGGGGTCAAAGGCAGTTTTGGTAAGCTTGGACACAGAGAAGGCCTTTGATTGCGTCAATTGGACTTTTCTGTATCAAGCGCTGGAGAAATTGGGATTTCAGTCTCAATTTATAAAATGTGTTCAACCTCTCTATCCATAACCCACAGCGAAGATAGAAATTAATGGGCAGCTAACAGAAAGATTTGATTTACAACAAGGGATTCGGCAGGGTTGCTGCTTCAGCCCTACTCTGTTTGCAATTTTTATGGAACCGCTGGTCCAACTGATCAGACAGAACAGTGACTTAAAAGGAATCAAGTTTGGTGAACAAGAACATATCTCGGGATGTTCTCTGGGCTCTCCAGGACCCTGAAAAAGACTTTCCTACATTAATGAAAATATTGGAAGATTTCAGGAAGTATTCAGGCTATAAATTGAATATATCAAAGACTCAAATTCTCACATTTAATTACTTCCCTTCTGAAGAAATTAGGGGAAAATACAAAGTTAGGTGGAAGAATAATTTAATTAAATGACTTGGGCTGTTATTAACTCGAGAACTCCGAAAAACTTTAGAAATTAATTATGTTCTTATTAACAATTACATTACAAGGGTGGATTGGGTTTCCCTGTTTTGAGACAGTACTTTTATGCTGCTCAAGTGAGGTTCCCAGTGTGTATGTGCTGTCCTCTTTATCAGGCAAGATTGAAAGATATAGAAATAAACACAGATGGTATCCAAATTCAAGCAATAATGGGAGACGTGGAGCATAAAAAACTCCAGGAAAAGAACAGTGAGATTATCAAACAGACACTGACTATATGGGGTTAACTTGCAAAAGAATATAAATTAGAGGGAGATATCAAATTATTGCTTTGCAATCTAAGTTGCCAGAACAGTGTTGGAGGAGGTGTGGGATGTTGAATGCCAATCGCTCACATATTTTTTGGTTAAGACCAGAGATAAAAATATTCTGGGGTAAAGTGTGTTTGACATTAAGTAAGATATTGGGATATAAGATAGCTAATGCTGTTGAAGTCCTGTATTTTTTTGTCATTTTAAGGATGATGTGATTTGGTACAAAAGACTACATTGTAAAATACTGTTTATTGCTTGTAATAAAACAATGACAAAAAATTGGTATAAACCCGAGCCTCCAAGCCTCAAACAGTGGATGGACATTGTCAAAGACATTTTCACAATGGAAAGAATGACTTCCAACCTGAGAACCAAAGGAGTAAATCTTTTCCAAAAAAAGGGGAAAAATGGATTACTTTCCTTCAAAAAGTTGGGGACTCTGCAAGGCCTGGACTGTCCGCTCTCATATCAAGAGATTAAGTTTGCCTCTGTTTCCATTAGCTATGTCGGTCTGGTGTGATCATTTATAAAGTATGGAGAGCAAAATGTACATTAGTTATGCAAATGACTGCAGTGTGCCATTCTGCTGAAGGTTCTCACAAGCATTATATTGAGTACTTATAATAGAAAAAAACTAAAGTACTTCTGTCTAACAAGGTTCATAGCATGTACTGTAACATCCCACTGTAGCATTGTGAGATGCGATGGGCCTAGAAATGAAAATGCATTCAGAGTAAGAATCAAGAGGACAGGAGGAAATGGAAAACTTTGGGAGAAGACATTTTTTTTTAGATTAGGTCATATTTTACAAACTCTAGATTCCTAGCTGGAGAATTGGCCAAAAGTGGATGACACTTCCAATTTTTGGTGTCGTACTACTGTGGTGGAGGCAAACTGGGTGACTTACAGGAGTATTCATTTGATGAATGTGTGCAGACTCTTGAACAGGTAGGGCAGACTACCTGACAAAAAGCTTGAGCAGGCACTCTTTGTACACAAAGTACTCCACCATGTCCTGCAGTCTCTTAGTTGGTCCTATGTTGGCAAAGAAAACCACAAACAACAAAGTTACTTTTAACAATGTGTATTATTTCCTATGTTTCACACTCATAGAAAAATAACACCAGTATCAATATCAATGCATCAAATCAAAATAATGTTAAAACAAATAATGTAGATTACATTGTTGCCTAATATACAGAACAGTATATGCTTAACAAACTTATACTCAGCAAGTTTAACTTTAGTCTGGTGGTGTCAAACAAATCAGGCCTACTCGGGAGGTAGGTGGAATCTTCGGGATCTCAAAGTTTCAATGGATTTCAGGTTCCTGAAAAGAGGCTCGCTCCAAAAAAGTTTTGTTGGTGGGCTGTCAGGTGGTCCTGCTTTTTACTTTTGCGAAGCTGAAGAACACAGCAGAAGATGCAATGATTTGCAAATCTTAGAAACCCATTTTTTATTCTAAATAGCACATAGAAAACACCTTAAATGTTTAAGAAAATGTACCATTTAAGAAAAAAGGAATGTGATATTGAATATCATTGTGGCAATGCTTTTCAGAAAAGTTGAGACAGGGCCCAGTTTACCATTGTGTAGCATCTCCTCTTCTTTTAACAACAGTCTGTAAAAATGTGGGAAGTGAGGACACCATTTGCTAGAGTTTTGAGGGGGGAATGTTGTCCCATTCTTGTCTGATGTAGGATTCTAGTTGCTCAACCGTCCTGGGTCTTCTTTGCCAGATTTTTTTATTTCAGGGTTCAGCACCTGGACTCTTCTAATGAGAAGCCATGCTGTTGGGATGGATGCAGTATGTGGTTTAGCATTGTTAGCTGAAATATGCAAGGCTTTCCCTGAAAGAGAGGTTTAGATGGGAGCATATGTTGTTCTAAAACCAAAATACTTCTCAGCATTGATAGTGCCTTTCCAGATGTGTAAGCTGCCCACTAATGCAACCCTGTTGCCCTGTTAAACTGTCTGCTGATAACAAGCTGGATGGTCCTTCTCCTCTTTAGTCGGCGTCCTTGGTTTCCAAAACAGAATTTCAAATTTTGATTCATCTGACCATAGAACCGTTTTTTATTTTGCCTCAGTCCATTGTAAATGAGCTTTGGCCCAAAGAAGGTGGCAGCGCTTCTTTTGCATGATACAGCTTTAATTTGCAATAGTGGATTGCACTGTGAACTTTGTTCACAGTGATTTCTGGAAATGTTCTTCAGTCCATCCCTAGATTCTCTGAATCTTTTGATGATGCATGTATAGTACTGCTGATGGTGAGATATTCAAAGTCTTTGCAATATTACATCGAGGAACACTTTTCTGAAATTGTTCCACAATTTTTAGATACAGTATCTTGCGGATTGGTGAACCTCTGCCTACCTTTTCTTCTGAGGGACTCTGCCTCCCTTAAATGCTCTTTTTATACCCAGTCATTACACTGACCTGTTGCCATTTAACCTAATTAGCTGCGAAATGCTCCTCCGGCTGTTTTTATTCATTCCACTGACTTTTCCAGCCTTTTGTTGCCCCTGTCCCAACTTTTCTGAGATGTTTTGCTGCCATCAAATTCAAAATTAGCTAATATTTTTCACGAAATGTTAAAATGTCTCATTTTCAACACGTGATATGTTGTCTATTGTCTATTGTGAATAAAATATGGGTTTATGAGATTTGCAAATCATTGCATTCCCATTTTTATTTACATTTTACACAGCATCTCAACTTTTTGGGAATTGGGTTTGTGCATATAATTTTAGCATAGCACACAAGCAACTGAAGCTAAACAAGGGGCATGCATTTACTAATGCCAATCATAGCACCGGATGGCGGCACAGAGGGATGAGGTCCGGGGGAGGGAGCTGTTTGGTTTAATACCATTGATCAGTAATAAACAGGTACCATTCATCAAGTATCTATGAAGCCCAATCGTCTCTAATAAGGTTTGTAAAACAAGCTGCTGTAAAATGGGAACCTGCAGTGTCAGGTTTTGCTGATCTTTTTCTCTTCATCAAAAAGGCTTTTGACTTAAGTCATCCATTTCTTCTTCATCTCGCAATCTTTGGGGAATTTAAGTAAAGTGTTGGAGCTGTTTTGCAGATTACTGCATTCAAGTACGATACATTTGCAGGAAGATATCAAGGCTAGCTAGAAACCTCTGAACTACTGTGGTAAGATGGTACCGAAACCGAGATCAAGCAGGAAAATCGCTGATCCTCATGCTGATGTTCATGCTGACGCTAATTTCGATAACGTACAAGTTCAAGGGGCAAGGTTATAGTTAGTGCAGTGGCTCCAGTGCAACTTGAAACCATATTAAAGGCCTGCCCCAAAAAATTCTGGGCGGTATGAAAAGCCCTGCAAATCTCAACAATTCTCTCCCATCACTCGACTTGTACCCCTGAGCAGTTTTCATTGGTGGTGATGACAGGGAGGGAAATGTCATTGCGTTAGTAAAACCCATAGAAAAAAAGATGTCACAGGATAAAACTGTGAGCAGCAGAGCACAATCTGTGCGTGTTCATGCGGTGGTAACCTCTCCTGCTATTCTCAGTAGCCTAATGTAATAAACGACACACATACCAAATAATGCATCCAAACTGCAACTTCATTTTTAGAGATGAATGAATGAATCAGTGTTAAGTTGATGTTTATGTGTCATCTTTACTTACAAGTATGATTACTAAGTTAGGAAACTCAGCTGACGTTTATATATTATTATTAATACATATTACTGCTATTTAACTAATTCAGCCCTTTAAACCTCAGTAAAAACATTTCAAATCAACGATGCATGTATGACGATGTTATCAGTACCTGCTTTATTTGATCGAACTGACAGACTGTACTTAACCTTTGACGTCTTTTCTATTTGAAAACAGAGTTTGCTCTCAGATATACTGTTTGATTTCAGACATACATGAAAGCTTTAATGCTACTTGTACAGAGTGAAACAAAACACCAATGGATATTCTTACACTGTGGGCAGTAAATGCATTTTTACCTACAGAGATAAATGATAACATTTCTAAACATTAAACTGCTGAAAAAAATCATGTGTGGTTAGCTGTAACAAAATAATAAGTTAACAATAATTACTTCCAAGTGGCTGCACTGAATTTCCAGTTCTATCAGTGTCATGAACACTATGCTGTACTACAAAATAACCTAGTGGGGTCAGGGCATGAACACAACATACACAATATCTATGGCTTCACTTAACAGAGAGCCACATGGCTTGGCCAGACTAGTGCAGCTGTTGTACACTTCTTCAATGAGTTCTTACACGATCAGCAGTAATATGATGGATACAGGCTGTGTCTGTCCAGCAACATAAACACAGTAATGCAAGCAAACAGGCAGCAATATGAAGACAAAAACTTTAATGATGGCAGCTTATATGGTAACACTTAATATTAGAAGTTCATAATAGTGATATTAGTAATTAGCAACTAATAGCTGACTAATCACAAATAGATTTCTAGCACCATAGCATTATAGACACTAACATAAGGGTGGTCAAACTTAGCAGAGAATACTGAATAAAAGAGTAGCAAGTTCAGGGATTCGCAAAGTATTCACACCCAGTCCAGTCTGAAGTGAATGAGATGCATGCATTTGTGTAACGTGCTACAAGACTGAGACAATATATCATGAGTCATATTTCCAAAAACACTGCATATTGCCCCGCGAGATCATTAAGGTGTTAACCACTTTAAACCCAATCGTCGCGAATTCGCATCATACCGCCTGCATTCAGACTGCAGCCGAGATAGAGATAGCGTATGCATT
>KV751346.1:11965489-12009500 GCA_001698575.1 Mola mola
TGAGCTCTCCAGTCCCGGCAGGGCTGGAACAACAAAACAATGATTAACAAGAGGCACAGGAAACTCCAGGAAGACGCGTAGACAAAGTACAAACAAAAGATCGCTAGGAAGGCTGAGCAAAGTATTGAACAGAAAGTTTCTAGTAACACTAGGAACCACAGGATCAAAGTAGCAACAAAAAGTCACAAGAGCAGAACTAGGAGACTCGACGAGAAGAACATGGAAACAGAGAGTTAAAGAGTATCATGATGTAGGGAGCGGTCGAGGTTTCCCTTACTGGGAACAAGACATTCTGGCGATGAGCAGATCAGGATCTGAGTCTTATATACAGCCACTGATGAGGAATCAACAGCTGCAGGTAGTCAGCTCTTCACACCTGAACCACTTTAAGTCCTGAAATGAAGTAACACAACTACCAAACTAAAAGCAGAGGGCAGAACCATGACACTCTGCCTTCGGTTAAAACAAACAATGAAAACAAATATGTATTCAGAGGATCTTCTGAATCCTGATGTGACAATTTACCAAAAGTAATAAACATTCATTTAGTTTATCAACTAACTTTGGATATTTTATCAGCAGTTTCTTTAAGAAACAGAAGTCTTTACTACTTCAGAATAACTGTAGTACAATAAACATGAAAATATGAACAAGAGATTTACAGCTTTATGCATGATGAATATGAATTAGTTTCTGTTGTTAATGAAACATGCAAGATCTGTGATGTTAACAGAGTTAGTGAACTGACCTCGGAATCTCCAGTCTACATTGTGGACTCTCCAGAAACTCACACAGCCGTTGAACTCCTGAATCCTGCAGGCTGTTCTCACTCAGGACCAGCTCTTTCAGATGGGAAGGTTTGGACTTCAGAGCTGTGGCCAGAGAAGCACAACCTATCTCTGAGAACCCGTGGTGCCTTAAACTAAATAAAGAATAAATGATGTAGATTAAATTCCATTTATAATCCAATCATACGTTGTCAGGTTTTTATATTTGGACCTCAGTATTGCTATGTCTTCAGCAATGAGTGTTTCCCAAAAATGAGTTGAGCGACTTTGTCATTATGTTCTTGTAGATCGTCACCATATCATCCTTCAACAAACACCATGCAAATATCAGCATAACAGTTCTACACCTCTTCATGTCGTCACATAATAATGACATGCTGCTGATCTCAGTCAAGTCTGGAATTGCAGGGACAAAACCATATTGATCATTCAAACAGCTGCAACTCGGAATATAGTTTGATCTCTGTGTGTGTACTTAATGATCAGGCTCAATAATCAGATATTATTTGTCAAAAACATTGAAATCAAAATAAAATTAAATAACATATTCATTCAGAGGATCTTTAATAACCTGATGTGACCATTTACCAAAAAATGATAAATATTCTAGTTTATCAACTAACTTTGGACATTTCCCATTTACTTTAAGAAACAGAACTCATTTGTGACTCCAGATTAAATGTCAGTTCAAGCAACTTTTTGTATGTATAGTGCTAAATCACAAGAACAGGTTTTCTCAAGTTGCTTTTCATGAAGAGCACATCTAAACCATACTCTGAGGCCCAGGCCCAACAATCCCAACATCAACAGGCACACTGCACCAGCGGTAAGTAAATATTGCTTTTTAAAAGGCAGAAACCTTGGAGCAGACATCAGTTCAAGGTGGACAGCCCTCTGCCTTGAACGGCAGGGTTAATATAATAATGATAATCAAATAATAATACATTAGTTATAAACATTATTTATGTGAGGGGTAAAGCTGTGGTTAACTATGTATTGGTACCATGTGATGGTTGACAGATCTGTGACTTCTTTGAAGTATTAACTGCAAATCATTTAATCAAGATGGATAATTGTATGAATTTAGTTGGAGAAAAATGCAGAATTCCACATCATTCCATGTTGTTAAAATGTTTAATCAAAACAGAGTTTCATTGTCATGCAGCCACTTGGGACAGTAACATAATAACCTTGAGGACAAAGGCAGTCAGGACAACTTAACTGGCTAATTTCTTCTCTTTTGAATTCAAACAATCAACTTCATTGAGATTGGAGACAGATTTACAATTGTGCTTCAAAGAACAGGAAAATTTACATAATTGGTATAATTAAAGAAGACTCATGAGGAGATCGTAGTTCAATGTAAAGTTGGAGACAACCACTCTATAAAGATGAAGCTGTTCAATAATAAACTTCATTGGAATAAAGAGTTAAAATATTTATGACTGTTTCTCTATTAAGCTTAAAATCCATGTGTCAAACTTTCTAGGAAAATGGACAAGAAGGTATGTATGGCCCAGCTTTAGAATCCAGCTTTTGGTTTACTTGATATAGAGGAAAATAGGCTGACAAGAAAAATATTTATTTAGGATAAACAAATGATTTGTCCTTGGTCAAGAGATGTTTACACACTGTTTTTTAACTATAGGTTTGGTGAGGTATTTTTTAATAATGAAAAGATCAATATTGGTAAGTTGATATGTTTACAGAATTTGTGTTTACACAGTATAGAGCAAAAGACTGATATTTTATGGACTAAACCAAATCTGTGTACGTTCACACATTCAGAATAAACAAATATGATTCTAATGATTATGTTGTATATCATTTCAGTAAAAAACAAAGATCTTTCTGTGCACATCTGAATGGAATTTTTATGATTTATGATTGAAACTGGAGAATTTGTCAGCTTAGAAGAAGTCATGAGGATTTTTCCAATGTGCTGTCATTGTTGTTTGATTTGGAAACTGGTTTGGTTTGGCACTGACCAAAAGACAGGAGGCAGAGCTGGAGGTGGCAGAGTTAAAGATGATAAGATTCTCTTTGGGAGTTACGAGGATGGACAGGATTAGGAACGAGCACATCAGAAGGACAGCACAGGTCAGATGTTTTGGAGACAAAGTTAGAGAAGCCAGATTGAGATGGTTTGGACATGTGCAGAGGAGGGACAGTGAATATATTGGTGGAAGGATGCTCAAGATGGAGCTACCAGGCAGGAAGACCAAAGAGAAGATTCATGGTATAGTGAGAAAGGATATGCAGATAGTTGGTATGAGAGAAGAAGATGCAGAGGACAGGGATAGATTGAGGAGGGTGATTTGCAGTGGCGACTCCTAGAAAAAGTTAGGTAAAGCCAAAAGAGGAGGAAAAAGAAGCTGTTGGTAGCTGTTGTAGAAAATGAGTTTCATTTTTTTTTTGATTGCTCTTTCTGTGAGGAATTCGTACGTATGGATGATGCTTAAAAGATTTACTTGGTTATTTACACATGATACACATGTTATACTAATTATAATTATAATAATATAGACAAAAATATAAAAATATGAGCAAGCTTTATGGATGTAAGCTTGGTACAAACATAAATTAGTTTCAGTTGCTAATGAAACATACGAGATCTGTGTTATTAACCATCAGTCAGGTGTCAGTGTGTCGGTGAACTTACTTCAGAATCTCCAGTCTACAGTTTGGACTTTTCAGAAACTCACACAGCAATTTCACTCCTGAATCCCACAGCTTGTTGTTACTCAGGTCCAGCTCTCTCAGATGGGAGGGGTTGGACTTCAGAGCTGAGACCAGAGAAGCACAGCTGATCTTTGACAAATTGCAGCTCCACAATCTGAATAAAATATGAATTATGTAACTTTAGAATACAACGTTGCTGCTTGAAATAATTCAGGAGACTGCAGACCTCTGCCCAAGCCAAAAATCCACTCTTCCAAGACATATAAATCTGCAAGTACAACCGACACAAATGCGCAGATATAGTTCTCAAACTTTTGGAATTATGTTGCAATATGGTTGTCTATATCTGAAGCCTCATCACTTCACTTACCTTTGAATATTCATTTTTTTTTTTAAATGATATCTCTGGTGGAGCTAAAGGCTGATGATTTACATTTAGATTTGAGTAAGAGTATAATTAGTCGACAATATGTGTGTATTTATGTTTGAACAGTCCCACCATAGTTTAAGAAAAAAGCCTGGTTACAATTATTCCAGTTCCCCCATGAAACAACTGTCCCCGAGTTCACCATAATGACTGCTTTCTGTTTGACGTATGTGGAGGCTGCCTCAGAGGATTACTACTACCTGAATATGGTTTGTGACATGTAGTCATCATGGTTCTACAACTGGCTGTTTTGTCACGACTGGATTTTTCTACCATCTACTGGATTTTGACATGTATCATTTATCTCGGGGCTCTTTCTTGCTACGTTAACCTAAGTGAAAAGTAATTTTGAATATCAGCCCTGTGATTCAGATCCACTGTATTTAATTGCGTCTTCTTTGGCCTACGTTACACCATTCCACCAAGTTTCATGAAAATCTGACCTGTAGTTTTTCCATAATCCTGTTGACAAGCATAATAAAAAGCAGCGACAGGATGCAGGTTAGAAACTGTAGAATACATTAAGGGCAGACATTTTTGTGCCCTATGCAAGATTTGGATTAGGAGCCCTCCCCAACTAAAGCCAGTGACTGCAATATATGGATCAGCCATCAGACGTATCATAACATTTTAAGTACTTCTCAAACAAACACACAAAATAAAACAGCACAACTGTACACTGTTCCTTTGCAGGTTTTATGGAACTATTTCCAAAGTCCAAGGGAGGTTTTCTACAACATGTATTGAAAAGGTGTTATGTTCAAACAATACAAAACAGTGCACTCCAATATAAAAATAGTATAGAGGTCAGTGCAGCAGCTATTTACAAACTCAGTCAGTTAGTCTAGTTACAGCAAATACTTTTTGCTTCAACAATATGCACTGAAAAGGTGCTAAGGTCCCCCAACTAGACTTGTAAGACATGTAACTCATGTCTTACAATCATGTAATCTGTCAGGATCCCTTTAATTTTGTTCTTTCCATTTATTTTTCTTTTGTATATCCTGTTTTATTGTTATCAAGTGTTTCCCGCCATTGTTTGGTCCACACCTGTGTCTTGTTAGGCCATTAGCCCTTGTGTATTTAGGCTGTGTTCCTCCAGCCTCATGTATCAGATTGTCTTATTTATTCTGTAGTAACAACATTCCAGCAATGCCCTTGTGTTTGTCTAGTTCCTCATGTGTGACCCATTCATATTCATTTTGATCGGAGTTTAGTTGTGCCGATCTGGATAACTGCATGTGTTGACTGCCTTCTCATGTACCGATTTAATTTGTATTAAAATATTAGCGACTTTTCCTTTGCGTCATTGTTTGCGTTTTTGAGTCCAGTCAGTGTCTTATTTTGATACAACCCCACTACAGTCCTAAATGTTAGATTTGATGGTTTGATGTTTTATAATGTAAATTTTCTCTGCAACATTTAGCCTTATAAATAATTCCAAGCATTCAAAAGACACTACAACCATATTCTTGGTTATTAAATTGTGATTTCAAAATCAGAGTATTACAGATACAAATAATATAAAATTATTGGTCCAGCAGGAAGCTGTTAACATTGACAGCCGATTCAAATGTGATCAGCTGCTTCTGTCATCAGAAGCAGACATCAGTTCACATGACCCACCAGATGACGCATATCACATTTTAAAGCTGGGGAGGGGCATCACAAATTATTATTATGATACTCATTTGGCATAGGTGTCATAGCTGGCCTTGAATATATCACATGAAAATAAGTCATTAATGTTAATGACAAAGTGCTGCTACGTCACAAAAGATGATGTGATTTCACCTCTAATTTAAAAAAAAAATAAATAAAAATCCACAGAAATAGATTTTAAAGTTGATTGAAAAGCCAAAAGTGTAATCCATGTACAATCCAATCACATGTGATCAATTTTTAAATGGCCGTAATAGAATAATCTGGACCCAGCAGACCTCTCATTGTTACAACGAAACCTCTCATCTCAGGAAGCAGCAGTTGGACGACATGAAAGAAGCATTCAGGAGGCCACAACACTGTTTCAAACATTATATGGGGACTCAGGGTGAGTGTGGTGCCTTTTTACTCAAGTGCTCGTTTTCCAACAGCGGCCATCCACTTACTCCGCTGATTGTTCACATGTTGCATTCATCTTGGGTCTGTTTACCAGTAAAGCTGCTCAGTGGGTGTCTGCACTTTGGCAAAATTCATCCCCGTTAGGTAATTCACGTCCTCTTTTTCTGAAAAAATGAAAAAAAGTTTGATCTTCGTTTTCAAAGTAAGGAAACTGGTCAGAAATTACTCACCTTATTGCAGGGTAATTCTTCTGTAGCCAAATATGCTGTTGAATTTTGCATCCTTCTTGCTGAGAAGGGTTGGGATGATACCGCCTTGCAAGCTACGTTTTTATCTCCTGTTACGTCCTGTCACGGTTTTATCTGTGCCTGTATGTTCTGTTTATGTTCTATTCTTATTATTTTGTTTTCCTGGTTCTTTTGGTTTTGTTGTTTCTTTTTTCTTTCTCTCTTCTCTCTCTCTTTTTCTCTGCAGGGGTTGTGGTCGGCTCGTTGGCTTCTGGCATCACTGAACACCTGTTCTCCAACTCCCAATCCAGCCCCGCCATTTAACCCGGCTCTCACTTCCACTCACCAGATTAGTCCGTCAGCCTTGATGTTAGTAGTCACCAAGTTACCTCGTGTTGTTTGTGAGCACTACTCTGAAATTTATTAAGATTACTCCTCTAATCGTCGTTCTCCTCTCCTTCCTCTTCAGAATCCAGATGCCAGACCTGCCACCACCACCCTCCCTGCCAGCCTGCCTCCCCTCATCAAACTGCTTGCTTACTCAACTTAATTTAAATAAAATTATTAAAACCATCCACCAGGCTGTTCCTGCTTCTGGGTCAAAAAAGGAACCAGGCCCAGATGGAAGGATGGACAGATAGACATCGGAGAATCTGAAAACATAACACCTAAATGCCATGGCTATTGCTGGCACGGAGGCATATAAGTATAAATACTGATTTATTTTGCACCTTGTTGAAAGAAAAATCATCCAGTTTTCTTAATAACACAAATCCATTTAAATTATAGACTAAATTCTGAGACAAACTGTTCAGACTGACAAAGTTTAAATAGAAATGTTGTGATTTTTGCTCAGACAAACCAAGAAAACAAGAGCATTGGAGAAAAATTAAAGCTTCTTTTGGATTTTCATTTACCAAATACACACTTTACAAGAGCAAAATATACAAACTGACCTCAGAGTCTCCAATTTACAATTTGGACTTTCCAGTCCAGCAGCTTCATTTCAGAATTCTGCAGCTTGCGGTTTTCATTGAGGACCAGCTCTTTCAGATGGGAGGAGTCAGACTTCAGAGCTGAGGCCATGGTTTCACAGTAGCTCTCTGCGAGTCCAAAGTTATAAAATCTGTGATGACAGAGAAAATAAAATTACAGGAAAAAAAAATCTGACACTTCGGTATGACAACAAAATGTGTATTTTACATCACAAAGCACATTAACATGAGTGTGTATAGCTCAGCTGCTTAGTCAGCCAATTGTTTTATGGTTCAAAATTCAACACGTCAAAGTGTCCTTGAGCAACATGATAAACTACAACTGCACAAAAGTGTCGGTCAAATGATTGTAATGTAAAAATGAGTTTCAACGCAATGCAATGACCATTGACAATGTAATGTCCATTGACAATGTCCACCTAACCTGACACCATCTGCCACTTGGCTGCACCTAGAAATTCAGTCCATAGAAATTGTGAACATAACTATTGACAAAGAGTAGCCTTGATGGAGTCCTACCCTAACTGGGAATGACACTTACTTACTGCCATCAACCAAGCCCTGGCTCTGACAATACAGAGATCAGATGGCCATAACAAAGGACCATCTACCCCCTATTTTCAAAGCACCACCCACAGGGCACCCCAAGGAACATGGTTGTAAGCCTTCTCCAGATCAACAAAACACATATAAACTGGTTGGGCAAACTCCAATGGCCCTTCCAGAACCCTTTTGAGGGTATAGAATTGTTCGAGCACTAACAGCCAGAAAGAAAACTGAATCTTGTATCCGAGGTTTGACTAACACCCAGAATCTCCTCTCCAGCACCTTGGAGTAAATATTCCCAGGGGGGCTGAGGAGTCTGATCCCCCCAGAGTTGGAACACACCTTCTGGTCCCCCTTCTTAAAAGGGGAATAACAAGTTAGTGAGTTATCAGAGCTCAATGTACCCTGCCACCCTCAGAATATGGCTGAAGTTTTGCTGGAGGTGGGAGTTGAAAACCATTCTGATAGGGTCCTCAGCAAGACGTTTCCACAAGACCCTCACTATTTACTTGTGCTTGCCCTATCTGACATCTTCCCCTGCCCCCTGATCCAAATCACAATAAGGTAGTGATCATTTGAACTCCTTTCTTCAACCAACTGTTCAGCATATACGGTCAAAGATCAGCCAATATGACTACAAAGTTAATCATTAACAGATGACCTAGGGTGCCCTGGTGCCAGATGTAGTTCTGGATACCCATATGACGGAACATGGTGTTAGTTATGGGCAAACTGTGACAAGCACAGAAGTCAAATAACTGTTCAGATCAGATTGGGCTGACCATTCCTCACACTCACACCCCTCCAGGTCATATTTCCATTGTCCACGTGAGTGTTGAAATCCCCAAGAAGAACAAGAGAGTCCCCGACACCGATCCCAAGGACTCCAAAAAGGGTGGGGAATTTGTTTGTCTTATGTGCAAACAACAGTCAGGACTCAACTCCAGAGAATAAAAAAGATCATCCCCCTTGAGAAGAAGAACTCGAGGTGTGTGTTGAGGTGAGCGTGAATACATCCAGCTGGCATTTCTCAACGTCCCACTAAAGCTCAGGTTTCTTCCTCACCGGAGAGATGACATTCCATGTCCTAACAGCCAGCTTCAGTAACCTGGGATAAGACGGCCAAAGCCTTTGACTGCTGCCCGATCCACATAACACTAGATTCCTTTGGCTAATCCTGCGGGTGGTAGGCCCAGTGGAGGATGGACCCATGTCTCCCCTTCAGGCTGATATCAGCCAGACCACATGTGTGAGTGCTCACTAGAAGGCCCCTTCCCAAGTCCTTGCTCAACTGCAGGGCCCTGGTACCCATCTGGGACAGGGTGTAAGCATCCTTGATTCCAAACATCATATGGGTCTTCTTGAACTGTACTCTGTCTGGCCCCTCACCTAGGACCAATTTGCCATGGGAGACCCTACTTGGGGCAAACAGCCCCCAAAATATAGCCCCTAAGATACTTCGGGCACCCCTTAACCCACCACAGAGCATCTGTGTTAATGCTGCTTGCAAGTAAATTCAGCTGACTTCTTGAGAGGGTCGAGTGTGTCACCCACGTTTTTCTCTCCACAGCCTGCTGAAACGCTGACATGAGACGTCATCTTCTTCGTTCACTTTGGACGAAGACGGATAACTGCTGCTGTTCAACACTACACTAAATTAGGAACCTTACCTTATATTTTTATGGTTGTCTGTTTAAGTTAAGGCCAACACCAGAATAACCAAGAGTAAACAGTAGTTAAATACCTAAATGGGTTGTTTTGATTTTGTATAACTACAGATAACAGGGTTTATGGTTTATGATCCATTGTGCAGACTCTCATGATTTTCTGCATCACATTTCCATAGAGTATATTTACATTATGTGATGATCTTGTGAGTGGCCAATTACTGATACAGATATGTTTGAGACACTTCCTTTACTGCTTAGTGACCTACACACCACACTGTAACATCTAAGTTAAAATAAGCTTTTGTTAAATGATTAATAGGTTTCAATAAATTAACATGTCAATAAAGATAATCCCCATCATGCTGCGTATGTCACGTGTCTTAAAAAAATCTAACATTTAGTGCTGTGTAAATTAGCACACACTCCCACCTCACTTAATGTGATAACACTTGATGTTAGTTTGAAAATGTCAATATTCCACAAGCATTTTGAACACTTTTGAGACAGTATTTGATCCAATCCTTACTTTTAATATGGCCACTTGTGCCTTATTCAGGACCGTTATTGTACAAGTGTGATGCCACAGTGCAAATTTCTGAGGTTTTTATGAATAAGCTACATATAACAGGGTTAAATAATTTATGGCAAAATCCAACTACAATATGCTCAACAGGGGAGCCAAGGGACAAAGAAGGTTTTTAAACCTAAAAAAAGAATTGCTGGTGATGAAAGAATGATGTGAAGGGTTTATTGAAAAGGTTGACAGCAGTTTCTGGCAGTGCCTGAAGAGGAAGGAGATGACAACAAATATTAGAGGATTGATCTGAGATCATTTCATGTAATGGTCACAAAGATCTCGAGCAATTCGTTCCGACAACTGCCACTGTGTGTGACAGAATCACCTGACGAGGAGTGGAGTGACGTACGAGAGTTGATTGCAGATGTAGAGCAGCACTGCCAGCAGCCCATGAGCCAACCACGTCCCCTGCAGAGAAAGAAACAGAGAGAGAGAGAAGAGCGAGAGGAAGAGAGAGAAAAGAAAAAGAGAGAAAATAAAAACAACAAGCAAACGAAACTACTACTAATAAAATGATATTAAGAATAAAGTAAAAGGAAAAAAACTGAAGTCACGGGTTGGACTGTGACAATAGTCACCCACACAAATAGTACTTAGGTAAAAGTCTGAGTATCTGACAAGAAATGTATCAAGTATCAAAAGTAATTCTGGCAATACATTTAGTATTAAGTATATACTCACATATATGTAAATATTGTTTACTATATTATGTTCTAGAATTGTCAGCATATTTTGGATTTACTGAATTTGTGTATTTTCTTCTGTCTTACTTTTGATAAAAAAAAGTGTTAATTTAAAAAAGCCCTCATTTGACTCTAATGCAGTATGCAGACTTAAACTATTAACCGAAGTTATTGGATTAATATAGTGAGTAAGAAGTACAATATTTGTCTTAAAAAGTAGTAGAGTGGAAGTATACAGCAAAACTAAAGTAAAGCTAAACATACATATTTATTTGCTGAAAGTGAAGACACATTACAGGGCAGCTGATTATAAGTGCAGGCATTTTCTAATTCCTTCCAATTCAAATATCTGACCCATTTCAGTTCTTTTGATTGTCAGATTACATTGGCAACTAAAAGTTAAAATGGGTTAATCGGGTTTTGAGTGTGTGACCTTTTTAAAAGTTAACAGCCAGTGACTCCTTATCATTTTGAAACTGTTGCCACGACAGTACTTTGTGTATAAAGACATTTAACACTTGGTTTGATTGGTCGCAGGTAAAGATGGGCAGGGCAATGGCTACATTTGAAACTGCTGCATAAAACTGCATCACGAATGGCCAACATATCAAATCATACTTATCAATAATAAAGTTGATAAATAAGTAAGAAACAAATGAACAGTTAGAAGTAATGGGTCATAATCCACGTCTTGATTGCCTCTGTCAGATCAAACCAAGTATAAGACAAGTGGTGGTAGATCATGGATGGAAGAATGGATATGATTATTATTACTTAGGTGCTTTATTATTTATCACATTAACTGTTGTTAACTCCAAATATTATGTGCCAAGAAACGTATCAGAGTGAGAGCTCCTGTCCTGCAGGGGGCGATCTTAAGAAATGTACGTCTCATACCGTAAAACTGAGAGTATATGCGCAAAGTACTGCCATACAGCATACGTCGAAGGGGCGTATTAATGGTTAGATTACTCAATGGTGGTAAAAATAGGAAGGGTAAACACACAACAGACATCATAATGGCTACTTAAAATATCAACGACTAGAAGCGAACAATTACATGGTTTCATAATACTGTATCGAGTTTACTAGGTGTACTTGGGTACGTGCCACACGTCTGTGTATAGAAATACACCTAACAGCGGCAGAGCGCAGGCAGACTTTAGTTGTAGTTTCTTCTTTGTGCGTGTATTTCTATGTGCGCTCACCCGAACCTTTCAGGAGGTCAAAGGCGTCCAACGTTTTCAGGAAGCAGGAGAGGGGTGGGAGTGAAGTCGACGTTTGTTGTGCTGTATCCGCTGCCTGTTTGACAGTGGGGTCAGCGGACTGGCGGAGCGTTTTCTCGGTGTGGGCTGAGGTGTGTTTACCGGCGGATGAATGGCAGTGGCAGTAGTGAGAGCGGTAGCGGCGAAGGGGGGCTCGGCGTCTTTGTCCCGGTTTAGGGGAGCGTTAGTGGCGGCGGTGCTGGGAGACTGTGTCGGAGGAGAGTTTGAAGGGGCGGAGGAGGTTCCCATGGAGAGCGTGTTGCAGCACCTAAACAGCCTGGACGACGAGACCAAGGGAACCGGTGAGTGACAAGTGGAGACTTCAGAGCAGCTTGCGGAAGGTGAAGTTCCAGGTTGCACGGGGGCCATTGACAGCAAGATCCTCGCGACGCCTCACCCGACCGTGGGGCTGCAGAAGAGCCCGCTTCAAAGTCTAAAATGAGGATTAGCGGTGCTGCAGCTTCACACATAACCATACACCTCAAATGTCCAAATAATCTATTGTAAAACTGAGTTTTTAATGTAACTATAATGGTTCAATGCACATCACATTTTGGAAACACATGTTATTCATCACGTACAGCAACTGACTAATAGCAATAGGTTTGTTTATTCAGGGCTACTCAGATTGCGGCTTCAATTAATGTAACAATGTATTAGTGCATCTAAAAAAAGGGAGAATATCGTGGAAAAGTCAATTTTTGTGTAATTTGATTAAAAAGTGAAACTTTCTTACATTCTGTGCTCTGTGTGCATGCACATAAAGTGAAATATGTCAACGCTTTCTTGTTTTCAGTGTGATAATAAGGACAGCTGTTATAATGAAATATTCTAATATTTTGCTGCATTACTATTATTATTTTTTGAGCTGTTGTCCTTAGTTATAAATTCCTCAAACATTTTAATTTAAGTATGCTGAGATAGGCTCCAGCCCCCCTGCACCGCGACCCCTAGCAGGATAAGCGGTAGAAAATGGACGGATGGATGAATAATGAGTCTAAAATATAGAAAACGTTCACATTCTTATAACATGCACAGTCATTCTGATTTACTGATGCACTATCTTATTTATAAACAGTTGTAATGCTGAATGTGGTTTGATGGTATTTGTTCCTAATAGAGTGTCTGTATTCTGTGTGTGCATTAGGTATCCTTGAGTATAGTGATGACACAGCGATGGCACGTTGTGTGGTCCAGTCTCTACTCACCCGTGCCGGCTTTGATGAGCATGACATGGCACGCAGGTATGCTCATTGCTTTCACTCTCTGCAGAGTTTAAGTGCATACTGGTGTAAGTATAATTCCAAATGCCTGTAAAATACTTTAACACACATCAAACCCTGGTGTGTCAACCCTCTAGGTTTGCTAAGGAGTACAGTGCGTCCCCAGGTCGTGGTTATGGTTCTGGAGTGATCCAGGTGCTGAAGAAGCTGTCCTCCCCTCAGCTCAGCGATGTGTACCAGCCTGCTAGGGACCAGTTTAACGGTCGCGGTTCCTTTGGGAATGGAGGGGCCATGAGGGCCGCTCCCTTCGCACTGGCTTTTCCTGATCTGGCTGATGTTAAAAGGGTGAGCAGTGGGCATTTTCAGGCAAAAATCACATCTGCTCAGCGACGTGCATGCAGAAGCCATGTACACGGGATGAATTTGCACATTTAAATCTTAAAGTAATTTGGTTGGTCTCCGCATTTTCACCTAAACATGTTGATAGTTATGCTTGGTAAATGCAGGCAATTAGAATCGCAAGTGAATAAGCTAAATTAGAGGAGCACATATATACTTTGGGACTGAGAAAATAATTGGAAATTCCATTGTTCTATTTTCTTTCTGTTGTGTGACTAGCGTTGTGTTTTCCAGTGTCCTACCTTGCCTTTTTTGATGCCACCTTCAAGGTTTTAAGTCGTAATGAAAAATTCTACACTGCTTTAGTCAATGATAGTAGCTTTTTTTTTTTTGTCCAGTCCAAGTCTAGTCCCAAGTCAAATAAACACTCAAATAAACTCTCTTCATTATGAAGTCTTAAAAACAAAAGAGTTGATTTATGTAGTAGACAGTCTTGTGTTTAGCCTGCTATATAACAAATTAATTTGTACCTTTTTAAAAGAAGAAATTGAATTAAAACATTTGTAGTCACCCTGCAGTCCTGCAAACATAGCCGTGTACAGTGTTTACACTCTGATAATTGTTTTATTGTGCTTTTTTCTTGGATAAGAAAAAAAGAGTCATAAGAATCATAGAATAATTAATTACATTTCAAGATGGTTCCTCTTTTTTGTCTTCAGTTTGCCCGTCTGGGTGCCATGCTGACCCACTCCTGCTCTCTTGGTTATAATGGGGCTGTGCTGCAGGCGTTAGCTGTGCACCTCTCTCTGCAGGGGGCGCTAGACCTGCCACAGCAGTTCATAAGCAGGCTAATCACAGAGATGGAGGAAGTGGAGGGCGATGAAGTGACGCGTAATGATGCCAGAATGTGAGTGCCACACCAATAAAGGCAACATTTCATTAAGATTGTATTAGGCGTGACTTTTTTTTTTTTTTTTAACTGTAAAATGTCTTCCAATGCTGTTTTTGCCAGCCTTAAAGAAGCAGAGAAGCCATTCTGTGAGCGCCTCCACAGAATCAGAGACCTGATGGAAAGAAGCAAGGTCAGCATAGAGGAAGTCATTTCTGAACTGGGTCAGTATCTGTTTGCTTTGTCTCGACTTTTCTAAATCTTATTGAAGATTTTAACAAGTCTTTTCGTTGTTCCTCTATTCTTTTCTGTGCCTCTATTTTCTGTTTACAACATGTATATATTACAAAAATTATATGTTTTTTTGTCACTATCTAGGCATGACAAATGACATATTTCATCTTTGCCAGTTCTTTTCTCACTAACTGTTTGGTCTATGTGTATACAAAAGTTGATTTCCTTACTTTGGTAAGGCAAATATTCGCACTTAAGATTCTAGAACCCATGACTTAACAGTTAAGCAGTTATTTGATTGGTAAAGGTCCAGGGTTTAGGCTTCTGGGTGATTTAGAGCATACATGTATTTTAATAGTTAGTTATTATAAGTTTATAGTGACCTTAAAATAACCTTTGTGTTTTCATGATTTAAGAATAATTAATAGAAAAAAGAAGAATAGAAAAGAAGACTTTCTACAGTAGCCCGAACACCCCAAGTTCCATTTTCTCATTATGGATCTTAAGAAAATTCCAGTTTGACTTGAGGAATGATTTAGTCTTTTTTGTCTTGCTAAGTTTCTTTAAGTTTTATTTGCGTCAGATTGAGAAATGGATTGTGTGAATCAGGTCTCATGCCTGGAACTGCCCTGTGTGCTGCAGCTCAGCTATATTTATATACATTTTGTTATTGCAGGTAACGGCATTGCAGCACTCCACTCAGTCCCCACCGCTATCTTCTGTGTAGTCCACTGCCTGCAGCCCCGTGAGTGTCTTCCAGAGAATTATGGTGGCTTGGAGAGGACAATAGCATACAGCCTGGCACTGGGAGGGGACACGGACACCATAGCCTGCATGGCAGGGGCCATCGCTGGAGCCCACTATGGTGTCGAGGCTATTCCTCAGTCGTGGATAAAGTGCTGTGAGGGTGCGGAGGATGCAGACATGAATGCAAAACGACTCCACATGCTGTACCACCAGTCGTCACTAGGAGGTGGGAGTGGAGGGGGGGAGCAGAGCTGTACGGACCCATCTGAAATCCCGTCAAATGCGTCTAATGGCACAGAGAAGAAAACTGGCGCTGTGTGATTCATCAGCTGGAGTTTGAATAAAGGACTCGCCCCAAACGTTTAAAAAAAAACCCAAAACGACCTTTTTAAAGACTGTGTGGGTTATTTTGGAAACCTTTAATCAAGGCTGAGGTGTTTCGACGGTATGTTTATTGTTATCATTTTACAACAGGATTTGAGAAACCCTAGTTTTCATAAAAGTTACTTAAAAAGTCAATGAATCTATTAAGTAACAAAACAGTTGCTGAACAATTAACGTGTGTTACCAGGCTAGACTGACTATGATAATTGTCATCCAAAAATTCCATCTGTGTATGCATGCACTGTACATCATTAACAATTACACACACTCACACACCCCTCTCTTCCCTGCTATTTCCTGTTTTGTGTCAAACACTTTGTCTTGTAAAAGTTACCCTACGTAATGCCCATGTCTTGTTTTATACTTTTGTTGGAAACCATTATTTAATAAATGTGTTTTTTCATTCAAATAATCTGAGTGCTTATTTTGAGTTTAAGCAGGGCTGGTTCTTGGCATAGGCCATATAGGCAGTCGCCCAGAGTGCTGCATGCACATAAATGAACACAGTGTCAGGGACTCGGTGTTGACACATCTGATGAAGGTTTGAAAGAGACTGAAATCAGAATGAATTGCAGAAACCGCAGTAAAGTTACGTTGTTGCATGTCCTTCGATAAAACTAAAACATTCCAATATTGTAAGTTTTGAGATGCATTACTACTGCAAATATAAACCTAAAAACAAACACTGCAATAATGCTTCTTAGGTGCGAGAAACCTCAGGAAGATCCACAGAGGAGGGATCCTTCTTCCTAGGACGGACAGACGTGCAATAAATGTCACTTGTACAGAACACAAAAACATGATAACAACAGTTCATTTAGAATGCATAAAACATCCATGAGTCCCAGAGTCTGTGGATTCTATGAGTCCGGATGTATGGAAAGTCTAGTGATCCAGACATAGGTGGACTCTGTTGGTCCAGGAGTCATTGTACTCCATGTAGGAAGATCTGGGTGTTGCTGAGTCCAAGAGTATGTAGAATCTGTAAATCCAGCGATAGGAATCTAAACACATACATGCTCTCTCTTGTGGCTCAAAGATGTACTGCAGATAGGAATCTAAACACATACATGCTCCCTCTTGTGGTTCAAAGTTGTACTGCAGATAGGAATCTAAACACAAGCAGACTCTCCCATTGCTCAAATATGCACTAGTGCATCTCAAATATCACAGAAAGGTTCATTTTTTTCTTAATTTTCTTTACGTATTGAATGAAATATTTCAAGACTTATTTTAATGATTATGGCCTATAAAGTTACACTGATACATTTCAATTTTGTACATTGTGGGTTTTTTTTATTCTGTAAACATCAAAATCAGATTTATTGGCCAAGTTTGTGCATACAAAGGTATTTGACTCCGGTTCCACTTTGCTTTCAATGTACAAAATGAGGAGTAGCCTGAGGCTAAAACATTTACTGCAGATATGAGTGTATGCCTCCTGTTGTTGACAGATACTAGACACAAATAGGCTCCTTCTTTGGTTCAAATATTTGCTGAAAATATTAATCTAAACACAAACAACTTCTCTCTTGTGTCTAAAAGTTGTACTGCAGATATGAATTCATCTACTAGAAAAATTGGATGTGGAAGCTAAAATGAAACTGCTGAAAGAATTTCCTACACTGTACAAATGTGAAATGAGGAGCCAGAAAAGTCACGAGCTAAGATGGTGGTATATTATATTAATTATTTACTTGTTTTATTATTTGTATGTTCTGGTTATTATTTGCAACTTTATATTATATGAACAGAATGTAGTATAAAAAACCCTACGATAGTTAATAATAGAGAATAGTATGTACAATCTCTGCATGAGTTCGTACATAGCCTGTATTGCTCATTTATTGAATGTTGGTCAATTAAAATTGCTTAAAAATAATGAAATGAATTCTATCTCCTGTGTCAGAAAATGTTTTTAGTTAAACTAACATTCCCCTAATATGTAGTAACATATATTAATTCATTTTATTAATGATTAGATAAACAATTGGCTACTGAAAATCTGGATTATTACTATTAAATATCACAGTTTTTTTATGAGTAATTGGCTGTGTAATTTATTGAGGAATTTTAAGTAGACCTTAAATAACTGCCTCTTCTATTTCTTAATCCATACATTTGGGTAATCCTTACTCAAACAATTTGGTGAAAACCTACCAAAACAAACTGAGTGCAGTTTTGTTGTGCAGATTCCATAGGTTTAGGTTTTTCTAAGGGGTTCAAGTCAGGTGTGATCCTCACTCTGGAATCTTCCAGGAATTCTTCTCTATCAATCTTTTGTTCAAGCCCTGTTCTTGTGCTGCCATGATCCATGCCTCTGTGCTGTCCCTGAGACCAGCCTTCTCCAGCCTCTGGTATGTCTTCTCGATATCAGCCACTTCCTCTATCTGTCGGTGGTACATCCCGTGCAGGGGCTTTTCCCTTCATGATGGTGTCTCTTCTTCTTCCTTCTCCTCACTGGGTTTCTGCTGCCTGAGGCATTCACTTAGCAGGTCATCATTGGGGGCCACCTTCCTGATGTATTCCTGGATCTTGGTTGTTTCATCTTGGATAGTGGCTCTGACACTCACTAATCCTCGGCCTCCTTCTTTTCGCTTACTGTACAGCCTCAGGGTGCTGGACTTGGGGTGAAACCCTCCATGCATGGTAAGGAGTTTCCTTGTCGTGCAGAGGCAGGTTATTTGCCAGTAGTTGGATGGAATCGTTCTCTTCTGGGGGTCCTTCATGATCAGGACCGTCCGACCTTGGGTCAACCACTCTGGGTGGGTCCCATCTTTCAGCAGCTGGTTCATCTGAGCTGCCAAGTGTGCATGGAGTGCAGTAAGCTTCTTTAGCCAGTAGCTGTGGATCATGTCAGGGCCTGGTGCTGTCCAGCTCTTCATTCTTCAGACTCTTGGATGTCTGCCATTGTGAGGTTTACTGGGGCTTGTTCTGGGAGACGGCTATGGTCCTCTCTCAAGTCCACCAGCCACTAATCATTGGTGTTATGTGATGCCTCTTTCTCCCGTATGCTCTTCCAGTACAGTTCAGTCTCATCCCTGGGTGGGTCCGTCCTCATCTTATTACCCTTCCAATGAGAGTACACTTTGGATGGTTCAGTGGTGAACGTCCTGTTGATTCTCCGGGCCTCCACATCTCTAGTGTACCTCTTCAGGCAGGCAGCCAGGGTTGTGAGCCTCTGTTTGGCAGTCTCCAGTGCCTCAGTTATGGACAGCTTGCTGTACTGCTTTAGTACTTTGGTGGTCTTGCCCTTCTCCAGCTCTGACAGTTTGCTAACTTCTCTCCGTGTTGCCTTGATCTTAGCCTCCAACCATCTTCTCCATGGAGGGTACTGCCCCTTATGGATCACATTCAACTTGTAGCCAAACGACTCTAGGATTACTGTTGCTGTTGCATATACTCTACCAGCTTGTTGGTCTCAGTGATGGTCACAGTAGGGATAGTTTGTAGTGGCGCATTAACATCATTTAGGAGACCTTTTGAGGCTATTCTGCAACTAAGCCTTGGTAACCGGTTCCTGGTGGTTCCAGGTATCCATTTTAGCCTTTCTCTTCCTTCTCAGGCCAGCTGCCCTTGTGCTAATGTCTCCCGGGCTTGTTATTGGGCCTTGAAATATATGCTGTATATACTATATATATTTTTTAATATTCTTCAAAACACTCCATTATAACAGCCTGTGAAAATGCATTCATTTTGTGCAGAAGAACAGTCAAATGACACATAAAATGCCATTTTTATGGGAATACATACAGAGCCTGAGGCAACAAAAGAGTTAATAACCACAATAAGGACACTCAGCATCTCTAACTAGAGTTTCAGGGTTTTGTTGAGCCAGCTCTCACAAAAAAAGCCTGGCTCTGTTGAACTTTCTCCGTACTAATACACCCCTCAGATGTGCTTCCGACTGTCACAATAGACTGTTTTCAGAGCAGCCACTTTTGCATGACCTTGCAGATAAACAAAACTGTAACTGATAAAATTAACTAGGAGTGTATTCCATTTAGTGGCAGAGAGCAACTTGACTCTGTTTAACATACAAAAAGTATGTTTCATGAAGGTCAACTTTATTGAGATGTATTACTAATTTTGTGGCCCAGTTGAACTACTTACTCCAAACCTATCTTGTGCTGGATCAATCAAGTAGCATTCAACATCAATATGTCCTATCATTCAGTCCATCAACTTTGTTTTCCAACAGGTGACTACTTTGCACATCTATTTGATGAGATGGGAGTGTAGGGGAGGGATGGAAAAAAATTAAGTATCAAGCAGTCTACTGCACAATGTCTAATTTGCAAAGACATTTATCAAATCAAATCAAATCAAATTTATTTATATAGCATCAAATCATAACATAGTGACATCAAGGCACTTTATATATAGAGCAGGTCTAGACCAAACTCTTTATAGAATTATTTAAAGTGACCCAACAAATCCTTTATGAGGACATTACAGTACCAAACCTTCATTGGGCGAATCATTTTTGACAATAGGGAGCCATATTAAGTAGGGAGGTCTTTAAGATGCCAGGGAATTAAAGGTATGATGGACCCGTTGATTGTGTCAATTTACATGTCTACATAGATGTTTCATTGCTTTTCTGGTATAAATGTTACCGGCCACAGATATTTGTAAATTATAATCCTAAAGTTTTTCCTTTCTTTTTGTGTGTTATATTAAAGTTTTTCATCCTCTACAGTAGAAGTTTTCTTTATGACAATGAAATTATTACTTGGAATTTATGTCTTTGTAAGTTAGAAAGTGTGCAGCACTCGGCTTGATACTTGTTGCACTGTTGCAAATTAATATTTATACTTACTGGGCTGGGTTTTCTTTGTTGGTTGTATTTCAATGCCACTACTGTAAACATACGTGAAGGCTTTTTGCCTTTTCTCAGCGACTGTACTAACATGGTGGCGCAACATGGTGCTCTCAGTGGATGGAGGACCTGCCCCAATGTAACTAAAAATGGATTAATCTAAGTTTGCATATACACTATGGTTTTTGATTGAAGGTGATTCCCTACTGATGTTAACACAGTTATGAAGATTATAGTATATCATTGCAAGTAGATATTCTTAAATTCCGCACACTTGACCTCTAAGACTTTAAGATGAACTGTTGTGAAGTAAAAAAAAAAAAATACATATATGAAGATTTAATAATATTTGCTACATTTGGTACCATGACATGTCAACTTCTGAATCTTATTCATTTACATAGGTTCTAAAAAAAATTGTTATAATGTCAGCAAATAAAGCAGTACTAAATGCATCTCCACAAAAAAGGACATACAGTACATAATATATTGCTACAGCTAAAAGACAGTCAAAACTATATCACCAATTTTCAAGGTTTTTTTTTTTTATTATCCCTTAATTATTAACTTTATGGAGTACTTTTTACTACTTTATACATATTGGTTACCTGCAAGTGTTAAATATGTGTGCAGAGTGACAAATGAAAGGTTATTAAACAGAAACGTCTACATGATTGCCATAGCAAAACCTTCAAGAAATCATTAACAAACAGTCTGGACAAACGCCAAGCTTTCCTCACACGTTTTTCTCTGCTGGGGCGACCTGTAAGAACAGCTGCAGGAACACTGTTAACTTGGTCAGCAGTCCTGGGCAGATCTTGTAGTGGATGAAGGGAATGTAAATTATTGCTCCACTGAGGATGAACAAAGTCACATAGAGGTACTCAAGCTGAGGATTGTCTATGATGGGTGCCAGTACGAGGAATATGGCTGCGATGACGACCAGTATGGGAAGTATGATAGGAACCTGTGGAGAGAAGAGAAGACAGACAAAAACCGAATCTCATCTTGTATTTAAAAAAAATGTGTGTTTTTGATAATGGTGTGTTGAATGTATGAGTGAGACCAACCCTGTAAGGCCTAGGAAGCTCTGGCTTCTTAATCTTGAGGTAGATAAGTCCAGACAGAGTGATGGCATAGAAAAACCAGGCAGTGAAACTGGAAAAAACAATGAAAAGCAACGTTAACGAAAAACTAATTAGGTTCTTTGTCAAATAAATAAATACCATTACATGCGGCACAGACCCGGCCTTTACCTGAAGTAGTTGACAATGCTCTGAAAGTCTCCTGGGATCAACACAATCAGAGAGACAATTGTAGTGAAGATCAGTGCTGGAGATGGAGTCAGTCTGTGGACATGAGCCATTGCCAGAATGTCTGGCTACATATCAAACACAAGTCAGGGGGAAAACACTGTAACAATAGTCTTACACTTAAAAATCTAACTTTTATTCATAAAGTGGAAAGATCCTCACCATGTGTCCTTCCCTGGCAGCAACAAAGCACACACGGCCGCCACTGAAGAACGTCCCATTCAGTGAACCAAAAGCAGACAAGGCTGCAGCCACTGACATGATCCAGCCCCAGTTTCCAAGCACTTTATTCCTGTGGTGAAAAAGCAAAAGTTGTTAGAAACAGCATCAGTGTGCAAATGTTGGCTGCTCTAAGTATAATGTAGGGCTTTATTATTATTGATATTATTACTACTAATACTATTATCACTATTATTCTGATTTATCGTTCAAAATGTTGTGATTTTCTAAACTCTCCGATGTTTTATTTCGACAATAGTATATGTCTAGACTTCATATTATCCAATGTTTTTCGATGATAATCAATTTATGTAGATTTATTTCAATATAATTTCCAATTTCCAATTTCCAGCAGATTACCACAGCATGCAATAAATAGTTAATAGTAGTTAATAGTTAATAAACATCGGAAAACAGTGCCAGTTGACTTATCGATTCTGGAGTGAAGGTTGGAAAAAAAGGTTGGTTTATGCAATGTCTTTATAGTTATTGAGTCAGTGAGTGTTTCACTGTAGGTAAAACACTGTCACTATCACTCGTGACTTGCTCTTACCGTTTCTAAGATAGTTAGTGGAGAAATAAAATATTTGTTTCTGACGTTTTGACTTGCCCTGTGTCATTGCATTGTACATGTAGCCTTACTGACTAAAGTGAAAAAACAACAACAAAAATAACAACAACTGGAAACAGGGGTTAAGTTGAGGAATATCAGAATTCTGTTTTCATGTTAATCATAATTAAGGGCGTGGCTGCTTGTTTAGATTTTATGCAGATATTAATGGATTTTTGAAACTTTCTGTGGTTTCAGAGGAAGCTGAGTGAAGTCTGATAGATTAGCCGCCAACATTGGTTGAGTATGAAAACTACATTTTAAAGATGATAAATTCTGGGAATGTGAAGGCACAAAGAAAAGCTCCATTAGCTGCTACAAGCATGAATCTCTGAATCTCAAATTAAACTATTGGCAGCTGACCTGCTTTGTGGATAATGTTGGCGCACTGGTTTTGAAATAGAAGAAGAATCGATGGATGAATTAAAAAAGACAGCATCTCTGGTTTTGCTGAATCTTTGCTGGTACTTTTTTGACAGCGTCATAGAAGCCGTAAATCAGTGCCATACTCTTCAAATGCCTCTTTAAGATGAGCAGTTGTAACACTAGGGAAGCTGTCTGGACCTGTCAACTTGTATCTGGGACATCAACATCAGGTGCTGTCTCACCCCCAGGTTACTGCTACGGCGCTGGAGGACATGAGCTCTTTAGGCGTCATCACCGTCAGGTAGCTCACATTTACTAGCAGATATAGGCCAGTCACCAGAGAAATGGCAATAATAACTGCTCTAGGAAGATTTACCTGGAAAATTAAAAAAAAAAAGACAAAAAAAAGGAAATGTAATGATCTGGAGTGAACTTGCCCAAATAATTGAACATTTAAACCTCAACCATTACCCAAAGAAGCTGGAATGCAGGGAATAATGCTCCAAAAGTATCTCCTGTCCATTGATTCTTTACACATTATGTAAGGCTGCCTACAAACTAAACAATTTTCAGATCTTACCTACTTTTAAGAATGTGGAAGACCACCGACTTAAGGACACTTTCAAACAATATTTTGAACAAATAAATGTAAATAGGCATCATCATAGTATCGTTGATATACATTGCAATCTTATTCTAATGCAATCTTCATTTCGATTTAACATAAAAAGTCTCATAAAAAATTAAGTGGCTGACTGATACTGAAGATAAACAACAAACCAACAACAAGAAATTTAGAAGGCATGCAATAATTGGATTTCTTGTAATATTTCTTGCATAATAATAATTGTATCAGCACATTTCTTGTTGTCTATTAGTTGGATAAAGGGTGAGAATTTTGCTTTATGTGTATGAAATTTTCCCAGAAAGATTACGAGATTTATAATTTGCTTGATTTTCTGTACTTTATTAACCTAATATATTAGATTGTCCTTTGCATCTAATTTGACTATATAGTTGGTTTTATTGTTAAGATTTTCTTCCACTTTCCTCTAGAATCTTGTCGTGAACTGACATTCAAAAGTATTCTTTACAAGATACCGGTAACACTTTAGATCTAAGAAATTCCATGTAGCTAAGAAGTTGAGCTTCTTTAATTAGTAAATCAACAAGAAAGATTACATTCCTGTCAATCCATTGGTACAAATATAGTGATTTATGTTTCCTTGTTATATATTAATTGTTCCATATTATAGTTTTATGAGGAGAGAAGTTTTTGGTAAAACAAAGTTTGGCTGCCATGAGAACCTATTGATGAAATTTAGGTAACTTTTGTGATCATTTTTGATTAATTGTAGTAATGATAGTACAGATGGCCTCCCACCTTTCAAAAATATATACCATAAGTATTCTTGAGCTTTTAAATATTCTTCAATCCATTTTAATTTAAATGTATTGTTCACATCCAAAAGTCAAGTATCTCCATAGCACCCTCACCTCATAGACCTGCTAAAATATCCTTCTTCAAATGTTGATGTTTATTTTTCCAGAAAAAATTAATTAAGGTATTATTCCAATTGTAGGAACAATTTTACAGTAGCGATTCCGCAGATAACGCAACATCCCATTGGTCACATGCTCGCTCTCATTGGCTATTGCCAGTATTCTGTCAGAGGCAGCCTGACATGGAATTTGAGATTCGACATCAGGGACCCCCCTGACACGATTTGGAGCAGTGAAATAATCATGTTGACACCACACACGTGGGGATATTTGGACAAATACTCAATTACGACAAGCCGCGGATTGTTGGAGGGGTGTAACGGGTGTGAGAGCGGACCCAAGAACAGCACGAACCTAGACCGGAACAGTTCAGAACTTTATTGACAATGTTCAAGAGTCCAAACAGATGGCAATCAGGAAGCCTGGTTGGCGAGCACAGTCCAAGTTCTGAATGGGGCAGGAGTCTCTGGAGAGGGAGTCCAAGCAGGCTGCAGGCAGACAGGGAGCAGGCAGATGCAAAGTCCAAAGACAGAAGGCAGGTCAAGTTATCGGGGCAGAGACGTCCGGAAAAGAGTGCTGGACAGTAGTGCATGACACAACGACAATCTGGCGGAGAGTGAGTGTGGAGGAGCTGGTTAAGAGGAGGCTGGGTGGTAGAGCCGACTGGGGGGAAGAGGTGAGTTTAATTATCTTGATTAGGAGAGGTAGGCAGGCAGGTAGAGTGGGTTGGTAGAGGGGAAAACCAGGAGTGGAGTATGACAGAACCCCCACCCCCTGTTCTAGGGACGGCTTCCTGACGTCCCAAAAAGAAAAGTCCAAGAAAACCAATAGTGGGTGGAGGGGGAAACTGGAAGGGGGGCTAGAATTCCTCCGAGGCACAGGAGCCGTCCTCTTCCGAGGCAGACGAGGAGGAAAATAGTATGATTCTATAAGTGATTCCATTTTTAAGACAACAAAAAGTGATGTACTAGGATTCTACAGTCTTTTCATAAAGGGATGCATTGGTAGAAATGTTGTAGTCCTCTGCAAAATGTTTTTGTCTGAACCGTTCAAAGAGTTGCTTCCTTGAAAAAGGTTCAAATTTTTACAAGTAATTTAACTGATTAAACACTTTTTCTGGCCCACTTTACCACAAAGTTCACATTAACATCACCTCTCAGCACTAAACAACAAAAGATCAGAGAGTACGCATATCTGTGTCAGCTACATGTTCACATTTGCTTCAATGAAAATTGTCTATAATTCATTGTGTTTTTTAAAAAATATTTTCTCAATAAATATAAAATTTTAAAAAAATTGTTGAAAAAAAAAGTTTTGAATTACATTATTCGTTATAATTTATTAACAACAATTTGCAATTTAGTTCCTAATGGGGAAAAAAAACAACAATCAGCAACCACCTTACTATTTCTTTCTTCTTTCTTTCTTTCTACCCAGAAATCTGAGAGTGAAAATAGTCTAAGTGGCCAGATTTTTCTCTCATAAAAGTTTCAGTAAGTTGCGAAGTGATGCCGTGGTTTTACATTTTATCACCATTGTGTGCACATCCACACCTTTGTCTCACTTAGATAAGAGCAGACCTGCAGCAATAAAAGCAATGGTAATGACACCTCTGACTGCTACATTACTGATCTGTACATGAACTTAACTTTTAACAGGACTTCTCAACATACATAGTTATTTGATCAGTAAATGAACTTTCACACAAGCATTCAAAGCGTTTGAGAAAGAAGAGCATCAATGATCAACTTCATATTCATCACCTTTCTACCTTTCCAGTTTGCACTGAATTGTAACATTATTCCTGCTAAATCTTGAACAAGGTATCATCTGTCCAGTGACTGAACCAATTTGAATTGATACATAATAATAAAACTGTCTTTTTCACCTCTGGTCTTTTGAGCTCCTCAGTGACATAGTTCAAGTTGTACCAGCCAGCATACAACCAAAGTCCTTTATAAAAAGCCATTCCTAGATTGGCTAAATGAGAACTGAGTACATATAAATGAAATCTCAACAATTCCTGTGGCACTGGCAGGCCTCATGATGACAATGAAGCTGAAGACGAACATGAAGGCTACCACTCTCCCTACTGTCCACAGAATGTAGATAAACTCTCCTCCAGACTCTGGTATGACTGTGCCTAGTTCAGCATAGCAGAGCCCCCCCATCATGACTACCAACCCACAGCAAGCCCATATGACAAGGCTGGCCCCAGTGCTGCCAATGGCAGACAGCACGTATATTGGGGATATGAAAATCCCAGATCCCATCATGGTTCCAGCGATGAATGACACAGCTCCAATAATCCCTACTTCCCTCTTCAGATTGAGTCCCTTTTTTTCAGTCTCCATTGTTTGAGAGTTGCTATCTAATTTGAGACTTTTGCAATGGATGCTGGATGGGCATACCCCTGCTGGCTACAGATTAACTGCCAACTGCTTGGTAGTGTTAGTCAGGCCCAATAGGGGCTTAACAATCCTTTAATAGGCACTGGACAAACCAGTTGTACCAGACAGTATACAACCAAAGTCCTTTATAAAAAGCCATTCCTAGATTGGCTAAATGAGAACTGAGTACATATAAATGAAAGCTCAACGCTCAGATTTTCTATGACGACACTGAATGAGCCCCACTAATCCTCCGATTATGATTAAAGTCAATGCCAGCACCTTGGCCACCAAAAAAACAATTTGGATTCTGATGGCAACCAGGACAACCATGATTTTTGTTATGGCAACAATAAGTATAGTTAAAGCTGCAGTGCACCTTCACCAATTGCTGAGGAGGATGGCCATCAGTGTAAAAGGGCGCTGTAACATACTCTGCAATGCTAAACGCCATTGCAGCAATGCTGAATGTGTTCACACTATAATAAAAGTGAATGCTGCGAAAAAAGCCGGACATGAGCCATAGATCTTCAATATGTACATGAAATGTCCACCAGATTCAGGAATGATGGTCCACACATAGCTATAAATCCTGAGAAGGCCCAGAACTCAAGGCTGGCTCCAGGGCTCCGCACGTAAACCAAGACAAACTGTGGGGACATGGATATACCCCATACGATCATAGTCCCAGAGACTATTGCTATGCCACCAATGAATCCCATGTCCCGCTTCATTTTCAGGGCTTCAGACTCTTTGCCCGCTGTGGCCATACAGATCAGAAAGCACAAGATAATGATACTGCAGTTGTTGAGCACCCTCACAGATGAAATTCTCAGATACAGAAGCAGAGACACACCCTTGAAGACTGTAATGTATTTCACTGTAAATTTGCAAAAAATAAACAGGGATTATATAAAGTGTCACATGAAAATTCCTGGAATAATTTTAACCTTGATACTGGAATCTCTTTTGTGTAGAAGATAACAGCTTTAAATGAGAAGTATTATCCTTGAATGCAGGAGGTCAGTGTTCCGAGGCAACGTCCACTTTTATCGTCATTTTATTCTTATTAAGAGCTGCGCTCTCAGCAGACCATATACATAATTACTCTCTGCAAACAATACAATTTTTTAGAATGTATGAATAGTAAACAATGAAACTCTTACTTCTGGATGTTTCAGCTCCTCAGTTAAATAATTCAAAGTATTCCAGCCATCAAAACACCACAAGCCTTGATAGAGAGCAAGGCCAACTGGGCTGACACCAACATTTGTGTCCTCAAAGGAATTCTGAAAGTTCTCAACGTGTCCCTGGAAAAGCATCACAATACCTCCCAGTATGATTACTGACAGTGCCAGGAACTTAACTGCCATGGAAACCACCTGTATGGCAGTGGCCAAGCGGACGCTCAGGCAGTTAATTATAGCCAGCACAATGATGCCTCCTGCAGCCACGCACTTCACTACCAGTTGTGGAGGGATGCACCCGCTGTAGAAGGGGGCCAAAACATACTCGGCAAAGCTCAGAGCAATTCCTGTGGCACTGGCAGGCCTCATGATGACAATGAAGCTGAAGACGAACATGAAGGCTACCACTCTCCCTACTGTCCGCAGAATGTAGATAAACTCTCCTCCAGACTCTGGTATGACTGTGCCTAGTTCAGCATAGCAGAGCCCCCCCATCATGACTACCAACCCACAGCAAGCCCATATGACAAGGCTGGCCCCAGTGCTGCCAATGGCAGACAGCACGTATTGTGGAGATATGAAAATCCCAGATCCCATCATGGTTCCAGCGATGAATGACACAGCTCCAATAATCCCTACTTCCCTCTTCAGATTGAGTCCCTTTTTTTCAGTCTCCATTGTTTGAGAGTTGCTATCTAATTTGAGAATTTTGCAATGGATGCTGGATGGGCATACCCCTGCTGGCTACAGATTAACTGCCAACTGCTTGGTAGTGTTAGTCAGGCCCAATAGGGGCTTAACAACCCTTTAATAGGCACTGGACAAACCACTGAGATTCTTCTGCTTGTCAAGTATTAACAGGGCTGGGGACAAAGGGGAAATATGTGTAAGCTCTTTTGAGACCTCAAAGTCCTATTATTAGAAAAGGTACTTTACTATCTTCAAATGCAAGGCTGATTACACTTTTTATTATAGTCTAGTGAAGCAATAAGATTATATTACATTATGATACTTCAAAGTTGCAACCTTTTAAAATACCAAATGATGTCATCATCAGGTTATTCAAAGTTACTCCTAAAACTCAATGCACTAGCGAGGAGCAGCACTGGAATGGGCTGGGTTGTGTGGCCTCATCAGAAGGAAGCTATAAAAAGAGATCAATCAAGAGGTTGGTAAAAAGTACATTTCTGCGGTGGACAGGGGTATGCATGGGCACCTTGACTGGTCTGCAGCTAAGCAGCCCCATACTCAACAAACTGCAATGCAGTGTGTATTCTGACACCTTTCTATCAGAACCAGCATTAACTTCTTCAGCGATTTGAGCAACAGTAGCTTGTCTGTTCGATTGGACCAAACGGGCCAGCCTTCACTCCCAATGTGCATCAATGAGCATTGGCCACCCATGACCCTGTCACCAGTTCACCACTGTTGCTTTCTTCCTTCCACTTTTGATAGATACTGACCACTGCAGACTGGGAACACCCCACAAGAGCAGTTTTGGAGATGCTATGATTCAGTCATCTAGCCATTATAATTTGACCCTTGTCAAACTCGCTCAAATCCTTACGCTTGCCCGTTTTTCCTGCTTCTAACACAACAACTTTGAGGACAAAACGTTCACTTGCCGTGTAATATATCCCACCCACTAACAGGATGAAGAGATAATAAGTGTCATTCACTTCATCTGTCAGTGGTCATAATGTTATGTCTGATCGGAGTACACTGCACAGTGGCAAGTTGTGGCATTGGAGTAATTCAGCCATACATGTTTAACCCCGAAATAGATTTCCAAGAGGAACAGCTACTTGTACAAGGTCCCCTATACGTTAATGCATCAGAGTAGTTAGTCTAATTTCTACAAGTCATCAGGATTGGTTATGTTTTTCTGCTTAGAAGATCCAGAATAAATTTGTTTCTTGGAGACTGACACTAGTGGATTGCAGAACAGAAGCAGAATTCCTCAGCCAATGCGATGACTGCTTACTTTGTTAATTTAGTGTGTCGCAGTGCAAGAAAAAGATCACATGGACTAATTAACAAGTCCTAAAATGTGATTTTCATTGTCGGAGGCTGCCTTAGTAAAATTGTAAGAAAAACTGAGCAACACTAGAGCCATGCTTCTGATATTATTTGACACGTATATGTGTGGGACACTTCCAATGTGCAAAGTACTATCAAGTCACATGCACTGGCTTCCCTTAGAAAGTTGGAGAAAGGGTTTTGCTTTATGGTCCTTTTAGATAAAAAATTCCTCATGCCATGAGCCCAACCCTCTGAAGAAAGCCGAATTTTGGCCCCTTGTATCTATGAATCTCTGATGATTCTCCAGTTTATATCTAAATGCTCATGACCACTGACGTTAAATGGAATGTAAATTGACTGATAAATGAAATTTAGTCCTATTCACAACACTTTGGTGTAAAACATGAAACACTGCATAGCCAACACTAATTTGCATGCATCTCTTATCTTTCTCACATATTTTTGACCTCCTTTGTTTGAGCAGGATCCTGCAGCCTACCTTTTCCCATTTCTAGCTTCAGATTGCTGTTTGTCAGACACGAGTGTTTGATCTCTCACTCTTATGTTTCCTGGGAAGCATGATAGACATGTTTATTACAGGTATAGCAGGCTCATCACACTGGCACAGAGTACAGTACATCAGTTATGGGCAATATGTCCGTGAAGGTTCTCAGTCATCCAGGTCATCTTGATCTCGGAGTGTTTAGTAGGAAGCAACTGGACTTCTTATCTTGTTTGAAGACTTTTCGCCTCTCATCCGAAAAGGCTTCTTCAGTTCTGAGGTTCAGTGCGGGAAACCCAGGTATTTAACCCCGAGTGGGTAGAGACAATCACCAATCACCAACAAAGAGGATGTGTTTTGAAACCAACAGCCTCCTTTGTTGGTGAGACAATCACCAACAAGGAGAACGTGTTTAGAAAACAACAGCCTCGGGGGTGCAGTCGTCTGGCTAGGCATCGTGTGAGTCATTAAGGTCACAAGAGCCCGGGTGTGAATTACTCGAGAGTGTTTGCCCCTCACCCCTGGTTCCGTGTGACACCTTGGGTTCACATGGCCCCAGGTGTGTGTGGGGGTTAAACAGCCTGGGGAGGGCTCCCAAGACTTGGGAGAGAATTGGAGTCCTCAAAGGAGTGATCTTTCTCCTTAAGATGCAGATGTACAGCTGAGTCCTGTCCCGATGAGGTGGCTCTCCTGTGTTGTGTCATGCGTCTGTGGAGGGGCTGTTTGGTTTCACCTATATAAAGGTCAGAGCACTCCTCTGTGCATTGAACGGCATACACAACATTGCTGAGCTTATGCCTGGGTGTTTTATCCTTGGGGTGGACCAGTCGCTGTCTTAAGGTCTGGCCCGGTTCAAATTCCAGTCAACTTCAAACCGGGCCAGAGAGAACCTCTGAGTAGAACGACACCAAACATTCTGCAGAACAAAATACCCAGATGGGGTCAAATCCTCGCTTAAAGAGCCAGGAATCTTTTATGAGCAGCGGAACGAGGGTAACGGTGCGCGTAGGTCTGTTGTTTCAGCGAGTTTTAGTGGGTGTTTCTTTCCACCATGGCAAAGAAAATAAACTGCGCCGAGAAGGCCATGGCGAAGATTTTAGCGGAGAGACAGAAGCGGTCAGACGTCGAATCTGCAGACTCGTCTGACTCGGACAGCAGTAACGGCGTCGGGTGGCCTGTGCGGCCAAGAAGAGAGAGAAGGCAAAGTAGATGCCGGGCTATAAAGTAAAGGACATGAAGACACCCATTTACTGCTCCAATTGCCCATTGAAATTGTTTATTGTTGCATTTGTTGTAATTTTAGTGGTTTTTATTGTGTACCTGTTTACATTATTACAATGTGCAATATTTGTTTTCAAGAGTACATTGTTTGCACTAATTGTGATTATTTTGTTTTCTTATTGCACAATACAATTTGATAACTTTATATTTGGTTGATGAAGCACAGGCAATTTTCCTCCGGGGATTAATAAAGTATTGCGATTCTGACAAGGTAACTGTCAGTAAATGGCAATAGACTCCTACAATGGCCATGAGATGTATTTTGCAGCTAGTTTCCATTGGATGTGGAAAGTAACCCATTTGGCACATTTCCCACTGGGAATATATTCTCTTACGTACCTAGATGTTCTTAGACACCAAGAACATGTTTATGAACCTCATTATGGTGGAGCAATTCTTCATTTACATTGGGTATGTCTGTTTAGGTGTTTTTTTCCCCTGGAAATATGGCTATGGCTTAAGAGTTTAAAGAAACCAAACCTCGGTCCCTCTGTTCTTAAAAAAATATCAATTTCCAAACTTCAGCTTTCTATCGAAAGTTTTAGACAAATCTGTTTTAACCACCTTCTAGCTTTTATGTCTCAAAATAATGTCTTTGAAAATTTTCTGTCTGGATTAAGAGCAGCACATAGCAAAGTGCCCTCCTTGGATGGCAATCAACTTTCTCAAGCTCAATGACTCTAAATCGGAAATATTACTAAGTAACTTCCTACCCCCAACCACAAATCTAATCACAAACAACATAGACTGACTAGCTGCTAATATAAATCTGCTGCCAGAAACCTTGGGAGTAATATTTGATACAGATTTATCATTCGAACCACATATTAAAACAGTTGTCCAGTCCTACTTCATTCATTTATGAACCAGATCCAAAATAAGGTCAATACTGTGACACTAGTACCTTGAGAAAGCTATTCATGCATTAATCTTCTCTCGACTGGAATACTCTAACTCCCTGCTTTCCGGCATCAATTCAACATGCCTGTCCTGCCTCCAACTGGTACAGAATGCTGCAGGTAAACTTCGTACTGGTTTTAACAGACAACATCACATCCTGGCATCTCTTCACTGGCTGTCTGTTTTAGAATTTATGTTATCTTACTGATCACCTTTAAGCTTGTTTTGGCCTTGCCAAAATTACATAATGGATATTCCGACCATTGACAAGCCCAGTAGTACCCTTAGATCCTTGCGTGCTGCCCTTTGGTTGTTCCAAAATTAAGCCCTAAATCTGATGTGACCGGGCTGTTGCTGCCAGGTCTCCCTGACTTTGGAATGACTTACCTGAGAAGATAAGGCTTGCTGAATCTTTTAAATTACTTCTTACAACACACTTTTATTGACTCGCTTTAAACTGAACAGGATTATAAACACAAACCAATGTAATTAGAGAGCATACAACAGTGGAATTTCACAGAAATAAAGACTGTAAAATAACTTTTTTCAATCTATCCAGAATGATACTTTTATTATCCTTCTCTTATACCATACCTCATGCATCCCATCTTTCTATCTTTAACTTTTTTCCCCATAATTTACAATTTTTATAATTTATAACATCACTCTTATATATATAGACTCTGAAAGATAAGGCTGTCTGTACCATGATAAACTCACTGCATAAAGTAACGTAAAAAGATAAAATTTATTGCTTTATTTCTTTATAGCAATTGTGGGAAGGATAGATTGTACACTCTCTGATATGGACAACTACATTAATATAATTAATTGTACTTACCTCTGGATGTTTCAGCTCTTCCGTTACATAATTCAGATTGTTCCAGCCATCAAAGGACCACAGTCCCTGATAGAAAGCAATCCCAATTGGGCTGATACCCAGGTTTGTGTTCTCAAAGGAGTCTTGAAAGTTTTCTGTGTTCCCCCTGATAAGCATCACCATACCTCCTATGATAATGAACCCCAGCGCCAGAACTTTGGCCACCATAAAAAACACTTGAACCGACATTGAAAGGCGAACATTGAGGCAGTTCACAATGGCTAAAGCTATAATAGCAGTCGCAGCCACGCTCTTCACTAACAGCACTGGAGGGGGACAGTCTGAGTAGAAAGGAGCCACAACATACTGTGCAAAACCCAATGCCATACCAGCGAGACCAGCAGGTCTCACAAAAAACACGGAGCTGAAGACCAACATGAAGGCGACAACTGAACCTGAAGTCCTGAGGATATAGATGTACTCGCCCCCTGACTCTCTTATAACAGTGCCCAGCTCAGCGTAGCAGAAAGATGCCAGCACCACCAGCAAACCACAGGATGCCCACACCACCAAGCTGCCTCCGGTGCTGCCGATGGAGCTGAGCACCGTCTGTGGGGTCATGAAGATCCCAGCTCCGATCATTGTCCCTCCAATGAGGGACACAGCTCCCATCAGCCCTAGTTCCCGCTTCAGGTTGAGCTTCTGCTTCTGGTCGTCCATAATCACAGATTGTGCTTTCTGACACCAGCACCTGTGGTGCACTGTAATTCTGTGGCCAAAGTCACTGTTGCAGCAACTGGGAGTTAATAATTATGTGGGTTGATCATGCAACATGTTTTGTTGTCTGGCTGGTTGTGATTGGGCTACACACAACTGACACTTTAAAGATATCCTGGGCTCAAAGATGTTTTCATTATGTTTATGACCCCTAAAATGTATGACAAATGTCTTGACTCTTATAACTTGCATGTCCAAAGTCACTATGGAAGAATTTTACTGCTTCCGCTACTCAAGGAGAAAATGTCTGTGCACTTCTCATAAATCTGAGATTTAAACATGCAATGCATAAGATAGATTTGAAACATCAGAAATACAAAACTATGTGCTTTTTAATGTGCAAATGTTTAACTGCATCGGAGGCATTTCCTAGACAAACGTAACTGGCAACATGTGAACTCACTATAAAATTGTAGCAGATTATTGTACATTTTACAAGTATCATTATTGTGAGGCACTGCCACTTACAAGTTAAAAAGTAAGCAAACAAAAAATGTTAACTATGCTTATCATAATATTATGTGTTGCAAGTTTTGGACTCCTTGTCCGAGTCCAGGTCTGGCTGAGGCTCAAACATGTAACTTGAAGGTTGAATCTTTCCAGGGCTAGCTGTCTTGATGCATGCTGTTCTTTCACTAGTCAACAGCATCAGCAATGCTTGGCGGGGAATAAGCCATGCGATTCATAGATCCAAAATTTTTTAATTAAGAAGAAAAACTACAATTGCCCCTTTTACAAGTTTTTAAATAACTTTTATGTGGGGAAACCACGGTAAACTAATAGATTATTTTTACATACTTTAACACTCGTCTGGACAATTTAAAAAAATCTCTGGCTACTAATTCTACTAATACAGTGAACAAGGCAACACATCCTTAATTAATACAAATATTTATGTTGGTTATGCCACATACAACCATAAAACCTGATATTGATAATTTTTAAAAATATTTTTAGTTTTGGCTCTCAGTACAAAATGATAGTATGGAAGTTACACATGCAGCCAGTGAATGATGGTTTTACATCATTTACAACATCGACCAACACAGATCACAGAACTTTGTTCTACAGTCTATGTGGATGTTTCACGACAGTTACATCTAAAACACAAACACTGATCAAATCAAGTCCTAGGAGTTCAATCCAGGTTTATTCCTCTGTAATAATTTCCAAGATACATCTGCCATGGTCCCTGTTTTTCTGTCCAGCTCCATCAGGAGGCTTTATCTTCCCCTCCTGTAACAAAGAGGTGAACAGTCTTGCTGGAGTGCAGCATCTGCCCGGCTCGCTGGGCTCCAGTGATGGCAGCTAACTTGTGGGCATCATAGCGGGAGTAGAGGGCAGTACATGTCCAACTGGCCTCCTCCCCCTGCCCCACTGCTGACAGCATGTTACATACCTCACTGTAGAAGTGGGGGAAGGAGGGTAATCCATAAAATATTAAGTTCTGGATTCCTTTGATGGTGTACCTAAATAGAAAAGAGATGGAGATTGGTATTTCTGCAACTGAATGCTTGTGACAAAACACACAGAGAATCAAACCATGATGGACAACCAAAATAAATGGCCAAGAGATATTTATCATATTACATTTTTTCTGTGCTTCCCAGCATTAGATAGCATCATTTCTTATTACTGCTACACACTACTGGGATAAGTTAACAAAACACTGTCACAGTCCAGTTGTAATGATCAGTAAGTATGCCAAGTTTTTTTTCTACAGCCTGACAATTTAATTTAAAGAAAATAATGGAAAACAAATATAGTACATTTAAGACATTAAAATTACTGCCTTGTGGGTGTATGCCTCCATTCATCACTCAAGTTAGATTTTCCATCCATGTCTGTCCAGACTCATTTAATACTGTTTGATAAGGATCTTGTTCATATGGTGCTAAGAATCACCAATCAATCAGTTCCTATCAACATTTGAGCCAAACGTGAAGATTTTGGGACTGAGATCAAAGTGACCAAGACCTTTGCCCTCTGTTCAGATCCATCACAATAAAGAAACCACATTACAAGCTCTGCTAGCGGTATGGTTTCCTAAGTGGATGTGGTCGCCTCTCATGACTGCTCCACTGTGCATTTTTAACACTAGTACATTACTACAATACTTTTGTTCATGTCAACACAAACCAACACCAGATATATCATAATGTTTTTGCTCCATTTTACCGTTCTTTTTTATCTGGTAGCATAATATGCTCACTACAGATCTGAAGATAATGTAAGAGCGTATTGCAAACTTTTTCACCTTTTCTCCTGGTTTTTCTGTCTCAGAAAGTCATTTTATCCTGAAAATCTTAAGAAATATGGTTTGTGAAACATGCTGTAAACTGTTACTTTGGTGACTAAGGGATGAAGGAATTGGTCTTAATCTGGGATCACATTAATTTCTCCTATTAAAATGAATGGACTCCAACCTGTCATTGTGACACAGAAGAAATAACTCATAAATTGAGTGTGTTCATTCCTGAATCATCTGCTAAAATCTAATTAGTTCATTGTTCATTCAAAGCTAATGGGTCAGATTTAAAAAATTTCCATCAAAGTATTCCCAAAGTACTGCATTTGAACAATGTGATGGACAGACAGACAACCTGACAAGAGAGAAGTAGTACTTGAATTGCTGGATAGTGTAATTAAAAGTATATGAAGTATAAATTTGATGCAACTACAAATATAAAACTTTTTTGTAAGTCAATAGGCTATAATAAAATAGCTACAGTGTGTGAAAATCCTAACTGGTGGCTAGGGCTGTGCATTAGAATTTGGCAATATGATACACATCGACATGCAAGGGATATTGCAATACACTAGTAGTATTGAGGTACTGTATGCAAGATGATATACAGAATTTTTGTGTCTCAATTGTGTTGGTATGGAAGAATGAATTGGCTGAAGACAGATTAAAATACTTATATCAGGTTCATGTGGATTACATACAACACAAAACCACCACCACAGCATAATAACTATTAATAAAAAATCCATGTGTAATGTGAGAATCACTACAGTATAACATTCAAACAGAATGTTGTAAAGAAAAAATGAATAAATTTAAGAAGCTGGCTTCACAAACAAACAGATCAGTTAAGAGTCTCTTTTGAACTATAGATGCAATCTTTTTTCTTTACATATCAGAACAATAGGGGATGTGTTAACTTTTGAAATAGTGATAAAGATTATTTTCTTCGAACCTTTGTAATGATGACATAGGAGGTGACTGATTAAGTGATTCAATCAATACCCATCAATTGGCCATTTTTAAACGAAGCACACAACCCGTTACATGCGAAATGGAGGATGGATGGAGCAATAAGAGCAATAAGCGGAAGGCAATAAGGAGAACCAACCTCTTGTAGAAGTGGAAGCGTTCAGTGAAGAGCACAAAATGTCTATCCCCTTTCTGGAAGAAGTGCCTGGCTCTGGAAACCTCTGATTTGCTGGAATATTCGCAGATGCTGGTAAAGTTTAGTTGTTCTTTCTTCATGTAGTTGCGCAACCGGACATAGTCAAAGTAAGATGGGATGTAGATGAGGGTGTGGGACATAGCTGAGTCCCGGTACTGAGGCAGCACTTTATCCAAAAAGAACTGAAACCTACAGGCAAGATGTGGGACAGTGGAAATACAGCAACATTCAATTTTGTTGGAATCAACCAGACATTTTTCCAAACGTCCTGAGCTGGTTTCTATGCAGTACTGTGATTTGTTTAAGGAAATACTCGTAAATCAGAAAAAGACACTCCTTTTAACTTCAAAACATGCCTCTGAATCATCACATTTTCTTCAGTGACTGCTGTCCATCCAACCACGGGATGGCTTACAAATTGTTAAGAACTACTCGGCATAACTTTTAATTGTGCCAATTTGCAGTATAATAAATTTAGGCTGGGAAAAAAGGCTCAAGCTGTAGCATACATTGGAAGTGCAGCTGACTGACTGTGACAGTGCCACTGTGGTTCACCAATAGTAAGAAATTACCGAGCATCATGGTCCATGAAGTTGTCAGAGGAGAACATCTGAAACACATGGGGAAGCTGAACAAGCACCTGGCAGATAGAACCTGTTTTCGGCATGTTCTTCATGGATATCTGGGACAAAGAACACACAAAGAATTAACCTTTAATGATAAAAAAAAAATCCCCAGGAATTTAGAAAGTTTAAATGCATTTTTTGTTACTCTTAAATTTAAAAGGTCAGCTGAATTTGTAAACCAGAGCTTTCAGGCTGGCTCCAATCACTGAGGATTAACTCAATCTGTGAGATCATTTCTGGCTCTGAGTAATGTGCTTCACTAAACTGCAGTCTGTACTGAATGATCAGTCCTAAAACCAGGGGTAATATGGTGAATGCAGCGCAGTACCTGTCCTCGATAGTTGGCACAATGCTTGGTGAGGATGTTGTTGATCTGTGGGTCCTGGATGGAGCTGAACACCAGCGTCTGCCGGTAGTGTTTGGCACAGTTGTTCAGGTTCCACATCCTCACTCTAGAAAAGTCCACTCCATGGGAGTCGAGTGGCTGCAGGTTCATGTGCTTCATCACATACTACAAGGGAGTGGGGACCATGTGATTTTATAAGACTTTGACTTACACATCAAGACTTTGCCAAGTTTGGTAAATAGACAGATTTTTTTAGTTAAGTTTTTATTAGCGATTTATAAAATTTAACACTTTAACCATTCAGGGTCCTCTAGTAAGTCTTCACTTTCAATAGCCTGCTGAGGCTCCAGCTGTGTTTTCCTAAATGCAGCATTTTAGCATGTTGTTATGTAGCAGATATCATTGTCATCAGTCCTGTTGAATAGATTCTTACCAAGACATGTTCCCAGTTCTGCATGAGGAAGATATCTGCCTGGTCCAGAACCAGGAGCTCGATGGAAGAGAGGAAGTCAAAGTCCCTCTTCATTTCTCCCTCAGCTCCCAGTACTGTGCGCAAGCCCAGCGGGGATGCAATGATGATGTCCGATGAATAAAAAGGGGAATAGAGACGCATGCTGCTCCTCACTACAGAGATGCCTGGTGAGCACAGAGAACAGCAACAAGTCCTCAAGACAGAAAAACTAAAAGGACTATAAAAAAAAAAAAAGGGGAGTTGTCTTGCTCTTTGTTGAACGGTACCTATTCTGAAGTGATCATCCACATTGCCGGAGAAGATGGCGCTATAATCATCTGGTCTCCGCAGATTGGATGGCCGGTCATCAGCATCCTCTCCAAACTCTTCCTTAAACCGTTTCTTGTTATTGACCACTATCTTTTTGCCTTTGGTCTCCAAGAGGCTGATAAGTGTCTGGACGACCCGCAGCGCTCCACCTCGCAATGGAACCAGAATCAGGACCTGGCACAATTAAGTCATCACAACATTACTGATAAAACTAAATATTGTGTTTTTAATCATTACCTGTATAATTTAGAAAAGTGATCACAGCATCGGTATAATAGACTACACAAAAACCCTGAGGGGATCCAATGAGTTTCCAGATGAAATTATTTGTATTAACTACTAAGGACCTCTGGATATGTGAAAAAAAGAGCAAAGTTTCCAACTAATGGAGAACTCAAAAACGTGCATGTTGGTAAAGGAATCAAGACTAATTGTAAATTTATATTTCTTTTATTTACAAATCTAAATGTTGCTTCATTAAGAGGCCAAACATAATGTGTCCAGTATTTTACCTTGGGTCGGGTCAATCCTTGATCTCTGGGTTCATCCTGTGGTTCAGTTCCAGCTTTAGTCTTCTGCTCTCTTAGCTGTGCGTTATGAGCCAGGACCTGGGAGTTGGCCTTCAGCACGTGATTGAAAATGTGGAGGCAGTACGCACTACGAACCTGTGGGCCCAGGTTCAGAGGACAAACCTCTGGGTAGTAAATGTCTTTGTACGAGCCCATAAGAGCAAGCAGTTCTAGTTGTAATGGGCTGATCTCCTCATTCGCCCCTTTATGGTCGGACGTCTGGTTCAAATCCTTCCAGTGAGTCTCCAAAAGTTTGTGGAAAACTGGGAGGTTTGTGGCTTTCTGTGGGCCAATGATTCCAAACTTCTCCAGAGGGTTGGTAAAGAGTAAATTTCCCAACTTTGGCCACTAAATGTGGGTAAAAGTAAATACAATGAAGTACACACACCGCTCAAAAAAAAAAAAAAAAAATCCTAAAAGCTGACTTTCCTAAAAGAACTAGAAGTTCATACCGTGATCTGAGCCTTTGTTTTGCTGCCAGATGTTATCCTCTGGATATCCTCTTCACCAAGTTCTGTGTCCAAATGCTGTAAAAACATGTCTGTGTATACAGAAAAACTGTAAAACATACAATTAAGTCATACCTCTCAAGTCTTTTAACTGAGCATGCAAACTGCACTTATTTTGAAAATAAAGTTATAAAATCTCTTTAGTTAAATGTCTAAAAAGTTATTAGACAGGAAAGTGGTGATATATGTTAAAATACTATTACAGAAATTGTAATTTAAACAGAATTTTCTTAAGGATAGGATTTCTAAAGAATTGCCATTAAATACTTGAAATGGGTATATAATGGGTCATAATAGTAAACAAAAACCTTGAATTACATAATAGGGTTACTGTGTACTTTCCAGTGACTTCAGTACTTTTTATACCTTTGCAGCCTTTGTGCTCTGCAGTAACTTCGGTGTCCTCTTGTCCTTCTTCGTCCATGAAGTTAGTCTCCAGACAGAACTGGGATTCATGCTCCTCGTCTATAAACACTTCAACTCCAGCCTCTTTTTCTTCTCCTTCTACTGTTTCAGTCAGAGTGTTATCTGCATCTTCAAGTTCTTCCTCTCCCCCTTCATCTGCATCTGCTTCTTCGCTCTCATCACCAACTCCATCACTGTCTCCTTTGATAAAAAAGCCAAGAATACTCAGTTGACTGCAATATTTTGAGCCATCCTGCTCTCAGTGCATTAGATATGAAACAACCCACCTTCACCAAGAAGCTCCTCTTCTTCCTCTTCATCATCACTGCTCTCCTCTTCACTCCAATCATTACTGGTTGGCTGGCTGAGAGTTGAGATAAGTTTCTGGTAGGCTGTTTTCTGTTCTGCTTCCTCTTCCTCCTCTTCAGGATCATCAGACTCAACATCAGACCGTTCTGGGCTTGCTGGCTAAAACAAAAGTGAGGACTAAACATCTTCCAATTTGTGATGTGGCATTGATAAAATACTGCAGAATTGTTTGAACTCTATCAATAGGCTGGATGGTGCAGAATTAGGTGGCAGGTCCTTCATCTTTGTGCAGAGCCAACCACTACAACCATCTTGCATAAATTGGACATTATTGCCTATAATATCAAAAATTGTACACTGCTTCTTACCAGTTCAAATATTTCAGTTCTTTCGGATCTTGGAGTGACTCTGTGGGTAAAACACACACAAAAAAGACCATCACCTTGACTAAGTCATATAGATCTTAGTCTGGACTACTTGATGACACATTCTTATTACACTAAGTGCCGAGAAAGCATTATATGGCAATTGTATATTATAAAGAATTAAGATATAACCCTGTAAACAGACATTTAACTCATATTTGCATAATTTCTGCTATTTGTCATTGTGCTAACTATCAAGGCTGTTAACCACAATAAAAGAACGTCAGATGGCATTCATTAGTTATGTGACTATTTTGATCTTTATGTGCCATTTTCTTTTCCGGCTGTCGAAACGTTGTTTTCTTTAAGTTATGATGCAAATAAACTGAACTATAGCGGTTTAAATGAGCTTTCGAACCTTTGCTTTATGTCTTTACAACTACCATACAACTAACTAAAAGCGTAGATATGCTGCTAACCTATTACCACAGCCTTCTGAATGGAACTTAGCTAGTTGGTTTCCATAAAAGTAGTTGAATTGTCTTCTAGAGATAGGCTGGAGCTCGCTACACTGCTTACACGTCATGGAACGGGTGCTCCTCTCCAAATTCCTTCAAGTGTTTCTTCTGTTTTTTGGTCAAATTTGAGAAAGGGTGCTTACTATGCCTCCTTTTCCCCATGTTGACGCTACACGTGTGTGGCCCACCCGCTTCTTCGCTGACTGCAGATAATCAGTAAAAGAAATACTACCATCTACAGGCCTTCAGGGGAACTACACCACACTCTACTCCAGGCCGACGGCACGCAGGAATTTGCTGGGAAGGAAACATTTGTAGAATTGTAAAGCGATATTAGTAAGATATGCTAGTTTATGTAAAGAAACTACAGCTTGCATTATATAAATTATCCTCCAAAAGATTCCGATTGAAATATTGGTGACTTATTTGTAGCTTATGGGTAAACCACGTATAAACTGCCATTTAATAGACTACAAGAATAGATTTTGTTATAATTTATATCAAATACACTTAAATTTATAATTCAGAGAGCATAAGATGTCATAGGGTAAATATAAATACAGACACATATTTCCAGATATTCCATTGCTGTTGCGCTAAATGATAATGTGTTTGAATTGACCAACTTTTTAACAAATTCTCTATCTTTGCAGTGAAAATGAAAAATATATTCTTATGATTGTGACAATTTGGTAATTATTGTGACCACTGGTTCCCTAAACAATGAGTTTTATAGCCATAGTGCTACAATGTAATCTTTACAACTGGTTGGTAAATGGTTGGTAAACTACTTTTCCTCTTGTCTTACTTTAGAGACAGACAGGTGTAAAGTACACAAAAGGGTTTCTGTAATGATTAAGGGCAAATGTTGACATTGCCCAAACAGCGAAACATATCGTGATATATATGATATATATCTAAGATAAGACATATGCCTGCAGTCTACCTGCTGTTTGAAAACTAACTTTGATCAATTATTGAACATAGTAATATCAATTACTGTTTGCTTGTTTTAGCTGTTACCATGGCAGAAACTCATCTATTATTAACTATTTGGCTATCTAAGGTTTGTGTTCTGCGTATTTTCAGCTTTGACACATCAGTGGGGATATTACTGTTCGATAATTGCAATCTGCTAATGGCTTAAGCTAAAAGAGCACTCCAAGCTTCTCTGAATGGGATGAGAACATGTGAGACATTCTTGTATGACAATGGAGAGGCCAAAACGGAAACAAGACACAGAGATGGTTAGGGACACAGTTAGGTTTAGAGTAGCGTCTGCCAGCAGCGGCCGGGTCTTGGCAGAGGTGTTCAAGAATGAAACGGCCTGGTGTGTGTCATTGTCGGACTCAGTGGATTCTACCTGCACCAGTGGCCCAGAGGCAGAGCAGGGGGGCCCACCTCCTACCAGTGAGGCCAACAGCCATCTGAATGGTCTGGTGGCGGCTCAGGACGAGAGCGACTGTGAACCTGATGACCTGCTGTTATACGCCAGTGCCAAGAGGGAGATGCTCTTCAGCAACAAACGGATCAACATCTGCAGCAAGAATGGGACCATTCGAGGAGTGAGGAACAAAGTGAATGCAGGACAAGTACTTTTCAACAACCTCTCCAACACGTACTCTGTAAGTACCTGTGGCATAGGTGGCACACAGCTTCTCTATTTATTATTTTTTTTACTAATCAGATTGTTGGAGCAAAAAAAAGGAGTGTAGACC
>KV751346.1:12040039-12055659 GCA_001698575.1 Mola mola
GGAAAATGAGAAAAATATTATGATAACTATATAATATATAACTCTTTAATTTTAAATATTACATTCATAACAATTTAATTGTTAAGATAGCCACAAAGTGTCTTATTAAGGTCTGAGTAGTTTGTGTAAGACTGCAGTTGCTCATTTCCTCTTACAGGGGGCATTCATGACAACATTTTAAACATGACTGCCAGGCACAGGAAGAGAGCCAGTATATTTGTGATTGATTATTGGATCTGACAAATGAGTGAAGATCTGAAGTGGATCCCTCCGTCCTTCATTCACAGCCACACAGAGCAGTGTGGACACCGCAGCAGCTGCGGTGCCCCGCACAATTCAAATGCATGAATTTAAATTTAGTGCTCCTTCAGCTCATCCTAGACATCCTTGGGTTCATCTGAAAAGTCCGGTGACCTCTGGCTTCTCTGTCAGCCTTGCAGTGCCCTTTGGGAACTGTATCCGCCGGGAAAAAATATTGAGGAAATCTGAGCTTTGCCCACCGACCTGGAAGGACAATGTGCCTACAGTATTACCAGATATGGTGTCTCTGCCCAATTTGTAGTAGTGGTGGCTAGCGGGAGGCTTTTTTGGGAAAGTATCAGATAAGCTCTCCACCTGCCCACTCCCTACTCAATTCCCAAATCCAGGCAGATCGTGTTTTGTCCACAGGTCTGTGAGGAGAGGAGAAATCAGAGCTCCACAGTGAGATTACTTTACAGTTTATACAAGTAGCAGCATAGGTTTCCTCTCAAGGCCACAACACATGATCTCATCACTCTCACTATCTTTGAAAAAAAAGGCTCATTTATGAGTAAAACTTAGCTGCTCTGACTGATCTGTCACTCTGTATGAAAAGAAACACTAATTGTAAGAAAAGAATGGAGAGACAATCCAGCTTTGAGCAGTTTAATCAGTTTTTGTAACACTTTAACTGCTCTCACTTCAACACAACTCCAATTAGAAATAGGTTCAGTTAAGTCATCATGAATATTAATAGACATCTTGTGAAAAAGTTGTAGAATGTCTCTTGGTGATGTCCTCTTGGGAGTGAAAGATGTGCTACAGCAGCACCATGAGGAGGATCTAGTATTTTGGGAATTTGACCATTACCAGGCAGAAAAGAAGTCAGGATTTCTTGGGCTTTGCCATTTCAATTTTTAAAAAAAAATCTGCCTCCCATTAGTGTCACAGAATAGAAGAGCAGATGGTAGCACCACTCACTTGCAACTGTATAGCCCTTGGCCGAGTGCAGTTTCATTCTAATGCTAGTTATAGTTTGTGTAAAGTCTGCAATGCTTCATTAAATGTACCAGTCATGGAGAGTAAGTCGCTGCAATTGCCCAAAACTTCCATGAAGCATGTGAATATTAAAATGATGTAACCTTGTAACCTTGAGTGAAATTCCGTGGAGGTGGTAATCATCAAATAAGAGAGTCATGAGTCTTGTTTGTTCTGATGGCATCACACTCTCTTAACCAGCTTAGCCTATTTACTGTCTTTAGATAGTCATAGCACAACATAGCCATTTTTCCCCGTGTTTTTTAAAATTTCCAAATTATTTTAAATTCAATTTGAATGTTTTCTTAGATAAAACCCATGTCGAGATTCTCTTTTATGCACACCAGAGAAAACTGTGACAGATTATATTTAGCCTCATTTACAAAACTAGGGCAAAAGTCAAAAAATTCAAAAATAGGAGTGTTTGGCTCAAAGGAAGTGGGCTATTGGAGTATTTCTGATGATGATGTCATTCTGCATTCTCCTCCACTTCTGCTTACTATCACTATCACTCTCTAAGCGCTGCAGCCTGGGCCTAGTGCTGCCAAAGAAGAAAGTGATTTAAAGAAATACAAACAAGCCAAAACGTTTTCCCTTGTATTCCATCAGGACCAGATGTGAAGTAAACTAGATTGTGGTCAGGTATCATCCCACCCATTTAAAAAGATTTGGCAGAAACAAATGGTTTTCGTGTGACTTTAACTCAAAATGAAGGACTCCTTATTCCTCTCCTTTTCACTGAAGAACAGTTTTACCAAAAAACAGCTGAATGCTGGCATCAGCGCACACTTTCGTTTGCCCTCGGTTTATTTTGTTTTGCTAACCTTTTCAAACATGAGCAACTGCTAGCTATTGGATGTCCACCTCTTGCGGATGTTTCCTGCGGTTGCTCTCAGATTACATTCACACTCCTTATAAACAGCTTTGAAATTTGTTTGGGGAAAAAAGGACAGAGATTCAAGTACTGCTGTGTGTTACTTTAGTTTGAATGGCATTGTTCTCAGAATGACAAAGAACCATACTAAAAAAGAAAGTTGCTCCAAAACATAAATTCAACTGATGCCAACTTCCTTGGAGTATATGCACACCAAATGTGATTAAATCATTGTTAACTCGTCATCAGCAGATCGGCCATCATTTCCTCCTCAGTATTTTTCCCCTTCCAAGGAAACAATATCAATTCCATTACTGTAATTTGTAGCTTAGCCTCACAATGACAATTATCTCTTTTAGCACTGCTGCAGTGGCAAATCCTAATAAAAGCCACTCTAAAGGAAATGCCTCAACTTTAGAATCACCTTTACTTCTGCAGGAAATTAAGGTTTTGTGTAACTACTGCTATTTTCCCATACAACAAACACCATGGATACCACTTACATCATATTTTGGGAATGTGTATCCTGGATGCCACTGGGCATATATAAATCCAGACTGAGTGTATGTAATAAAAAGCATCAAGGAAGGTGATTAGGGCTGGCTGATGGCACAGTGGGAGGAGAAAAATTTTGATCCACTCAAGCAACCGCAGTCTGACAATGTAGAGTGGTGACAGCATTTGTCAACAAGGGATTAGCAGACTATATAGAAGATATAATCAACAGTACACTTACAAGACCAAGACCAGACACAAAACTGAAAACTCAATAAGGTTTCCCATGGTCTACATGTATATTGTGTCTCCTGACTAATTTCCCATCAAGCTAAGGTTTAAATAACTGAGATGGCGAACGTCCTTATGCTTTTGGAGAGGCCCATGTCTGAGATGGTTTGGGGTAAAATCCTACTACAAATGAGAAGTTATGTGTTTTATTTTGCCGGTGTGAAACACATTTAAGAAGAAGTGGATAGACAGTGTTAAAATTTTGTTCAATGGCTGAACAGAAAAGGCCTTCTATGGAAAATTCAGTTACCATAATATGACATCCAGAGAAAAGACCTCAAAGTACCACCTAAATCACTAGTTCCTAAATCTAAAACCTCAGTTGTTTCTTGGACCAGGAAAGAAAGCAACCATCCACAGCTACCTGTGTCACCATAAAAAGTAAGTGTGATGACCATCGTACATTTTTCGAGGTTGATGTTTTCAGAGTTCAATGGCAACTGTTCAGGCAGAGTATAGAGAGACATTTACTGCGTGACTGGAAAAATGATAATGCAGCTGAGCTGCAGTATTGTTTGACCAATGTTGAAAAACTGTCTCTGACCACAGATTTGTGGACTGCACTTACTACTGAGTCATAAAATTTGTGTTCTGAATTTGGTCAAAATTGGTACCAGTATCTAAGTTGATGTCAGCACACATTTTGCCTTGATGTAATATGTGATTCTATCGTGTGATTTTGAGTGAATAGAGAGATAAGGCTTTAATTTCCCCAGTCGGTTTTGTCTACATATGGATTGGCATGGAGACCAAAATATTCATCAAAGAATTCCCAGTGAAGATCCCATAGTGTTTGTACTTGAAATGTCCATCCCTAAACAACACCAGAGCTATTTGAGTTGCTCAACAAATTGAATGTTGTTGGCAATATGGAGTCTTGAATAAGATTCTATTATCGATGACTTCACAACTCTCAGAATTATTCTGTGGCCCCATTTTAGGTCCCTTGACCACAGGCTGAGAATCACTAGGCTACAACTTTTGAATGAGAAACATCTCAGTCTACTGTAAAAACACAGCATTGATGCATGATCAGAAACAAAACAATATTGAATATCTCCACTAAATGTTGTTTTACTAAATGATAGGCCTTTTTGATCCAGCTGGTTCCAGTTTTGGTGGTGCCTGCAGCCTTGTCTGGAATCAATTTTTTGCACAGAGAAAGCACAGCTTTCAGAGTATCAACCACACTTAAGTGTTATAGAACAAAGTTGGACTGTTCAAACGAATTTTGGGGTTTGAACATTATTTTTAGTAGTAAAGCATTTATTAATAATCCAATGCTAAAATCACTATTCCAGTGTGTGTTTTTAGTTTTGTAAATGTGTTTATACTACCATTCCCGAAACTCATCATACTTACATTTTGAAAACAAAAAGCTTTTACTTGCCTCGGGTCATTTCAATGAACGATGTGCACTCATTTTGCACTGCTGCTCTGAACTTCTGGCTGCAGCCGCCTCGTTGAACATTACATTAACTGCAGCTCCTCACGCTGCCTCGGACTGCAGTGGCAGCAGCTGCTTTCAAGAACACTTTGCTTTCCTGTAGAACTCTCGATTATATAGGTGGTATTCAGGGAAGTAAAACAGCAAGGAAAACTAGGAAGGAGAAGTCGTGGCTGCTGGTACACAATGCAAGGAGAAACCATGGCCGTGCGGTTACTACGGTGAATACCGCCTACCTGCATCTCTGTCTGTGTGCAGGTCAGATGTTCTAAAATTAAAAAGGATTTGTACAATATGAAAACTGGTTCAAGTCCTGCACAGGCAATTTGGTAATAGATAAACTGTGTGCAATGGTGCAGCTGGCTGTTGAAATTAATAGTTAATAAAAGTTATTTGTGAATATTTTTATCTTTACAATGCCCTCTTTTGGACAAAATGTTTACAATCACCTATTATGATAAGGGCATTGGCAATTGATAAGTTTTCATGTACATATACAGTAAATGCTGTTAATAAAATTTGAGCATAACATTTGGAATATAACTAAGATATCACAAAAACATAAACTAAAAAATAAAATTTGAACCAGATTAAAGATTAGGATTGACAGCACTAGAACAAAGTATCGTTTACATTAGGGACTGAGGGTAGGGTTACCATGAAAACCTTACTGCCATTTTTACACAACTAGAGCTTGTCTAGAGTGTCGTCAGACTTATCCACAGAAGAACAGAAAAAGGTATTTTTGCAAAATGAATGCCAAATTGAAACACACCGATGGTCCGAAGAGGAGCAGGCTGTCTCCTTGCACTTTGTGTGAAAAGATACAGTGGGAGATGGCTACAGTAAGACATGCACAGTAACATACACTCTATAACGGGGGCTTTCATGCCTATGGAAAAGCAAAAGATGTGTCTTAGAGGGTTTGTATGTTGCATCAACTCCAAAACATCACCAGCAAAGTATCAACACTGGAACCTGCTTGGTCAAAAAGGCTGGTAAAGCCCCATTTCCACCAAGCAACGTAGTTTAGTTTGTTTCGGTATGGTACACATAGTCCTGAAAAGTGAAAATGTCCCTTATGTCTCCACTCTGCTGCTGTGATAAAAAGAAGGAAATACCTCTCAATAATCATTAATAAATTGTGTAATTGTCATGATCAGTGATAAATCTACAATATATAATCATTGCAGAAGTAAAAGGCAGAGCTTGGATGTTGTGTCTGAATGAAGACAGAAGAGTCTCTCATGGACTCGACTGACAATAGGTCAGATATTTCTCACTGCTACAGCTGGTCACTCAGGGTACCTTAGTGTTATCCAGCTGGGCAAGTCCGGTACAAGCATTTGCCAACAGGAAGTCACCGCTCAGGACGGCCATCTTATTCCCAAACTGCATGTCTTTCAGTGGGCCATCTGAAACTGTCCACTCCTTCAGGTTGACTATCCCACGATGCACCAGAAACGCAGTGTGGATCAACTCAGTGATTTCTGCCAAGTTCCGCTGGCTATGACACAGGAAAAAAGGAATATCTTTAAATAGATATCAAAGCAGTTTTTCTGTGGACAGTTTTGAAGAAAAGCATTTCAGAGACTTGAGCGTTAAAGAGACTTTTGATAGAAACTATTTCATCGTCTCTATGCTGCTGAAATATACAGGTTTGTCACATACTCATTCACACCATCCTGAATTGGTGTGGTGACTCCAGACAAGAATCAAGACTCAGGGCTTGAACGTTTCTTGCCGAAAATATTTATTATTTAGTCAATAAATTGCAAAATTCAGATTAAGGATTCTTGTTTTTCATCTGACCATAATATATAGTCTATAGTTCACTCAACTGTCATCTGATATATCTACTCAAGACAACTTAAAGAAATTAAAGTGTATCTTAAAATAAGATTTCTGCATGTCAGTTGTAATATGTACAGTAAGTCAAAATCAGCATACTCAAGGGCACAAACTGGCAGATATGTCAAATATCTTGCCACACAATTTTGTCAGGGTTATGTTAAAAAAGAGATTAAACTTATCATTAGCAAATAACAGCCATTCTTGATTATGAAAAAAGGCATAAAAGTGGTATTTGCATAGAGCCTGTCAGAGCAGCCTTAGGGAGGATATAATCAAATGTTGATTCAGCCGTTGGAAGGAGATAATTAGGCCCCTCTCCATATGGAAAAAGCTCGCCATGCTGTGACAGGAGGGATCCATCCAGACAGGGCTGGGTGCACTGATAGCCACTTATGACCTTCTTTCAGCCGCTGTGAGAACTTGATGAGCCAGACGTCTGCGTAGTGCTCCAACCCCTTCTTATATACACACTCCAACACACACACAGATGCAAGGATGTTGTAGTCAGGTAATTGCCGTGTTCGATGTCGGTGTGGAAAAGATGTGATTAATACTCAATAATGTCATCTATTTCACCTCTCAATCACACCTATTGTCTGGCTGGTTTCTCTGCTCGCTGATGCAGAGCAACAACACGGCCCGAATGAGAGTTAATAAATTTAAGGATTTAAATAAAAGAAATTAACAGATTGACATTCGTATTCTCAATGTTCCTTGGGAGTGATGGCTACATTCAACAGGCTTTAAGAAAGGTTCGCACTGTAACAAAAGAGGAGCACAACAGAACTGTAGCTGATTTCAGGTCAGAATAATAACACTCTAAATTATATTCTGAGTCCAAGGTCAGCCTTACAGTAGCTTGAGCACTAAAGAGAAAACTGAATGAATGAACTCACAAAACTCTCCACTGCTTATGTTTGTGGCTGGAAAAATGGTGGAAATGCTGTTAAACTGTGAAACATGGTGACAACACACAGAAGAGATAACATACAATATGGATAACTAAGAGACCTCTGCATTTCTCTCATAGCTGCAGCTAAATAAACAACCACAGAGCACTTGATATATAATGCAGATATAAAGCAATCCCAACATGAAGCTTCAGAAGTTATGGTAATTGTTGCCCTGAATGAAATATTAGTTATCCTTCACAACTTAGGTATTACCAAATATCAATTAACAAGTACTCCTGCACTCTGATATTAGATTCATGATGGACAGTTAGGAGTAAAAATCAAAGCAGCAGGAGCAGAAGAGGAAAGATAATTCTTTGTTCTTTCTTGTCAGAACTTGTTGCCCACATTTATAGTACAATTCCAACAAAGGTTCACTTGGAGTGTTATGCATGTAAATTTAGCAGATTTTACACATCTTTCCTTTGCAGCCAAAAAAGACTCCCCAAAAACCTTTGAAAGGAGTATGATGAATAATAAAAATCCATGATTTCTCCTTTAGTTCTGTTTATCAGGAATAACTCTAACAGTTAATTTTTATTTCTGTATCCATAATATATGCTTTAAATTTCCTAGAGAAAGCTATTGAGAAACAGTTTATGGACGAAAGAATATGATGGAAAATGAATGCCAGATCTACCAAAAGAAATAACTGACAAATGAAGGCATTTTATTACAATGATACAACAATCTTAAAAGTCTAATATTGTCATAAAGCTACTTTTTATATAGAAAATCATTAAACACACTCAGACATGTTGAGCAAATAGCTGTGGTGAATTTAACAGCATAGCAAAATCTCTGATGGGAGACAATTTTACACTGTCTTGCAATATATTGATTACATTGACTCACTAGCAAATTGTAATTCATAGGGTACATGTTTTTGCAATTTAATGACAAAAGAATGTTTCATTTTAGAATGTTGAAGAACGATACACAGTCCTGGCCTCCAAAAGCCCAACTCAGTCGAACCCCAGTGCATACACATCAGTCACATTGGAGCTTGGGGAGGAAAAAGGGGGGACAAGGGGGCCGGTGTATAAATAGCTTTGGTGCCCAGTTGCATAGCAACCGATGCCATCTTGCTGAGGTGTAACGCCCCTCACCATGCCCCTTGTCCTGACTGTTCTGTTCCATTTTCCTCCCTCCACAGCCTGCCTTGCCATCAAATTCAGCCTTGTGGATGTGAGCGTATATCTGTGTGTGATTTTAAGAGGAAGCATGTCCATCAGCCTGGCTGCATGATTCGTTCACTGGCATGGCTTTCACATGTCAGCGAGAATTAAGTGGTGTGTTATGTACAAGTAGGGCAATATGTAAATGTCGGTTCCTTCTCTTTCCTTCTATCTATCCATCTATCTATCTATCTATCTATATCTTTATCTCTGTCTGTCTGTCTCTCTGTCTATCTATCTATCTATCTATCTATCGCTGTGGTGAATCATAAGTGTCAGGCAGGAGAGTGGGAAATGTTTTACAAATGCTGCCTGTCAGGAGGGAGGAGACCATTCCCCGGAGGTTTCAATCACCCCCCCAACTCCTTCCATCCTTCCATCTCTTCCATCAGAGGTGCTAATGAGCCCAGGAGAGGTGGGGGGAGAGCTGAGGGTGTGAGAGAAAGAGCCAGATAGTGCAAATGAGGTGATCGAGTCATGCTGTGTATGTGTGCGTGTTTGGGTTTGGACTATCCATCACACATGAGTGGGGGAATTGTGTGTGTTGGACTGATCCAGCGTCGCAGTGATGCGAGTGCAAGGTTGTGACGTGAGGTGAGAGCTGAGGACGTGGCTCAGCTTTCCAGCCTGAAACTGATGGGAATCAAGCGCTTCCATGAGCTCCCAGGTTGTTCCAGTTAGTTCTAATATTAGGATGCTTCTGCATTGACACTACACTACACACATGTACCTTGTGCCAGCCCGCAGTAAGAAAGAAGCCTTTCATGCACGGAGCACACAGCCATGCCAAACACAGCAGTAACTTCTGGAAACCACTTGGCACACACTCACATCCCTGTTGTGTGCTGCATGCTGAGAGTCAACGTGTGTGAGAAAGCCAGAGAGGACCTTGAGGTGCTACATGAAGCCTTTTAACAGCAGTAAATTAACACCACCACTATTTCTGATTTAAACGTGTATAAATAAACAAAGATGTTGTTGTTTGTTACATCTATTCCGGAAATTTCTTGAAAAATGTTGTTTAATTTATTCTTAAAGGGTCTACAATTATCCTTGCTGCTCTGTAAGGCTGTGGTTCTCCCAGCTAAGAACTGTAAACCAAGAGTCATGACTGTTATATCCCTGAAAATCTGGGATATTATGGAATCTTTAGCACCGGCATCACAGCGTTCGGTGCCGCAGCTTAAACGTGTCTCCTGCTGTGCTGCCTTCTTTGTGTAAATCAGGGATTTTCGCAGATACGTCCTAACATTTGCATGTGGATTGAGTTGACTAGTTTGGGAAGTTTGTTATACAGTAAATGGGTGCTGTCAGATTAAAATAAATACAATCCTAGAAAATGAATGGTAAATAAAACATGAAACATGCAAAAAAAAAAAAAAAAAAAAAAAAAAAAAAAAAAAAAAAAAAAAAAAAAAAAAAAAAAAAAAAAAAAGCACACAAAGTACACCTGAGGCCAATGGTTTCACAACTATTGCGTTATAAGGACACAAACAAATTCCAACCAATTTCTTGTCAACCTGCAGGTACGGCTACAATGACTGATCAATTTAATCAAGTCAATAAGTCAATTGAAATACCAAAATTACTTTTATGACAATGATAAGTCCTTTTAGTTATTTATCAAACAATATTGTCAAAAACATTGGCTGGTTACAGCTTCTTGTAACATGTTATTTACGATAGTAAATGAATATGCTTTGGATTGTTGTTTGGACAACAGAGACAACTTAGAGACATCAGTTAGGCTCCTGGAAAATTGTGATGATACAAAGATTTGGCATTTTATAGATTGATGATTAATTGTGAAAATACTTGCTATTAATTTATAAAGAAAATAATCACTGCAAACATACTTGTTGATGGCATTACAGGTGCCATTTCAGCAATGAAACTGTATTATGAGTCATCTTCTATGACCCATGAATATCTGCCAATTCATCTAATATATCATATACAGTGATTACAGTGAGTGGTTTGGAAGGACATTTGAAAATGATGAAATGCTGGCAGCACTGGATGAAAAGTAAGGGAATCCTCAGTCACAGGAGTCATCTTATGGGCACCCTGATTAAGATAACTCAAAGAAATCTGTTCTTAAGTGGTTTAGATATATCTTTCTAAATCAAATTGGGCAAAATAGATGGACCGTTTTTCAGTCCAGTACATCTCCTGTTTGCAGCAATCAGTTGCAGGGTTGTCCTAAAATAGGCTACTGAAGGAACTTTGTTTTTTCTAAAAGTTTCTTTTTAAAAGTCCTTTTTTCCCAATAAGTTACAATGTAAATATATTCAAATAAAACCAAATTGTTACCATGGTTCTCATTGTCCCCATTTTCCATTTCATTTGCAATGATATAGTTGTACATTTACAGGAAATGATATGGACAATAGCCACAGAGGACAAGATAAAATCACACAAGGGTTTTATTATCCTTAAACAGCTGTATAACAGGGAAACATGGCATCACCCTTCATTGGTCTGCTTGCCATGCACATTTACGGCTCTGTGCACAGTTACACATGTTTACTACTCACAGAATTCTCTCAAGCAGGAAATATGTGGGAATGGAAATATATGGCGGTAAGAAGGAAGAGCATGAACTAACAGCTGTGGATGTGAAATACAAGCTTTGTTTTAATAAACTGAGCCAGAAGAATTTACTTGCTGGAAACCAGCTGTGGTATGATATGGCCAAAGACAATGCCCTATGACTATGATTAAGGTTGTTGGAACATTTAAGACAAATCTCAAGTGCATAATGTCTAAAATCTTACACATTGTTTTACCAATTATCTCCCTAGTTACCACAAAAGCAATTACATTTTTCACAGTTTCGCAGCCAGGCTTTAGGGAAATGTCCTGCATAGGAGGAAGACTCATCAATGATGTTGATACCCACACTATCTGAAGCTTTTAATTTAATCAGAACTGCTTACTGTATATTATATATATATACTGTATATTTAATGGACATTTAAAGGATCTAATAAGTGATGGGCAAGGCTGCAGCACACACAAAGCTTAGAGTCTTTTTAGGCAAATCTGTTGTAAAACGATGTTAGTGCTCAACCTGGTGGCATTAACTTTACCTGGGGTAGATGCCGCTGACCATGTCCTGAGCCAGGAGAACGGACGCTGAATTGCTCGGCCCTGCGGCTTTCGATAAGAGCAGCACGATCAGTCCCCTCATCTGTAGGTTGTTCTTGCTTTCATAGACAAAGCCCCTGCAAAGAATTACAATCAACGCATTAAAGTACAAATAGAGGGACAACAAAAGCTTAATATTTATTCACCTAACCGGCATACACAGACCAGTGGCTGTGGGGGGGAAACAGTTTCAATTCATAGATGCTACCATTGACAAAATGCCCCGAGAGCAGTTTATGCTCCAATCTTACTAAGCAGCAGTAAGTTTTTAAAAATGGCTAACAACAATAGAGTGTAGAATTCTACCATTTGTCCCTCCACCCTGATGGATACTGAAGAGCTTAATACACCTGCTCCCACTGCCACACTTTATTCCATCTCAATGAGCAACATCTGAGAACCAGAAACAGCTTGAGAACCGACAATATATATAGCTGAAATTATGCAGTTTAAAGTAGTGCCAGGGAAACACTGCAGGCCAACACTTTTACTCTGAAATATTTTTCCGTTGTGCTGAAAATCAGCCCTGCTGGTTTCAGGCGAAATCTAGTAAAAAGTTACTTAGTGACCATGTCTACATGCACACAAATATTCTGTTCACTGTACTGTACTCCACAGTGATCACTGGTTTTCTTTCAACTGAAATGCCACAAAACATGAACATACCTTCGAGTGAGTTTGTTATTGTGAATGATCCAGTTCACTTTATAATTAGTCAATTTGAGCCAATTTTAATACAACAACATTGATCCAGCAGATTTAAAAGGTGCTTGTACTGTATCACTTCGGTTATAATTATATTAAAAAATATAAAGAGGCTCGAAGTTGAATATAAAATGTTTAATTTAATACGCATATCAATTTAATACAAATACAGTGTTCACCGAACAGTGATCATTTTGTCACAATTCAGACAGTAAACCCAAGGCTGCACAGAAATTGACATTACTTTTTGTATCAGCACTGAGTGTTTGTTAATTAAAAAAATCATGCTTTGTATGCCTGTAACTTTCTTTTGACTGCACTGAGAGCTGAGTTAGAGTACGTTATGTTATACTACTAGCATTGTATTAATGTTAAAAATTCAGGTAAACAACCTTCAATGTCATTCAATCTTTTCTAAATCGACCTAAAATCTTGGCAATTCATACTAAACAAGGGCCGCTCTGTTTAACAAAAGAACAAAAAGACTGTTGCAACATACAAAAAAGTATTATGCATGTATAAATTGACAAAAAAAACGGGAATTAAACTGATCAGCTTTGCTGCAGGACTGTATGTTTCTTTCCTGTTTGGGGGTGGTATGTGGGGTAACAACCCTCCAACACATTCAAAAATGCACACACACAGAGCCCAGTGGTAGCTGCCGGCATGGTGGGCAGATTAAATATCTTCTTCCTCCCTCTGGGGAGCGGTTAGACAGGGCACCTCTAATCCTGTCCCTATGGGAGCCCCTTGTGCTATGAATCATGCTCTCGTTAGGGGCTCCAAGGCAGACAAGCAACCACGCCCCCTTCTGCTTGATGCCCAGACACCAACCTTCCCTGACCCACCCCTGCACCACAGGGATAGGTGGAAGAGCCCGACACGCAGTGGAAGTGAGAGATAAAGTGAGAAGAGAGGGAGGGGATGGAGAAAATGGAAGAGGTAGAGGCCACACAGAAATGAGAATGCAAGAAAAGGTGACAGAAGAAATACATTATTGAATTACGGTGTTTTCTGGCACCGAGAAAAAAAACAACAAAAAAATACACACACAAAATGAAGCCCAGATCTGTCTCAAAAACACAGAAAACACACACACAAAAAAACATAATTCAGTGGACCTTGTGAGACTATCTTTCATCATAGCTTAGGCAATTTATTGTTGGTCACTCTAAATTTCAACCCAGTTGGAAAATAGGGAATACCCTGACACAGAGATGAACACAGACACATCACCAGCTGAATAGAAAATGGCTAAAGAGCAAAAATTATGAAGCTGCTCTCCTCTTGGGGAGTCCGGGTGAGCCAGTGGCCTGAGGGTGGCAGATGATTAATATTTATGTCACTATCCACACCAGCATACATCAATCAATCACAACCGCCCTTTTGCAAGGGGGTGTGCCTTGGATGATGTACAGAAAGAGAGATAGTAAGGGCTAAAGGGAGGGAGAGAGAGGGAGCGGAAAGAGAGGAACAGGCTGTTGTCATTTTAAAAGGTTGTGAACAGGTCACCACGCCTTCTGCTCACAATTGGAGTGTAGGAATTCAGGAACTTTATCCGCCCAGCAGCTGGTATTAACACATGCAAATGTATGACCACACAACTATGGTGTCATGTTGATCCTGTTTGCCTTTGTATCCCAGAAGTATTGAAAGAATGACTAACTATGCTCAAAATACCCACATTCTTCTTCCGAACAGAATTCACAGCAGATACCTTGGAGTAGATATATGTGTTTAGAGAATTTCTCAGTTTATCCCTGTTGTTAGTATTATTCTCACAATCCCAAGAAGCATGATGTACGGCATGCAGTTACAAACCTGTGGGTATGTGCCCATTAACTTAAAAAGATATTTTAAGACACTAAAGTCATAATTTTTCCTTACTGTGAATGTGATGATTAGCAAAACCAAGAATTTCAAAATCAAGTTTCAATTAAAAAAAGAAAAAAGGACAGGGTCATGATGCCACTCTGCTGCATCGCCTCCTCTTTTAAAAAGTGTTTACAAACTGAAAAGTTCCAATTACTGTAATTTTGAAAAAGGGATGTTTTCTTGTCATTGCTTGATGTAGGATTTCAGGCTTTCTGCTGTTGTTCAATTGCTGACCTTGACTGTTCAGTGTCTCCTTCGTTATACTTTATGTTTCATAATGTGCCCAACATTTTCAAGGGGTGACAAGTCGAGACTTAAGGCAGGTCAGTTTACCTGCAGGGCCATGCATTTGCAATAACTGCAGAATGCAGTTTAGCATTGTCTTGCTGAAACAAGCAAGACCTTCTCTGAAAAACATGTCCTCTACTTGTCAGCATATGTGTGTTAAACCTGTACAATTGTTGCCCCATACCATCCCAGATACGGGCATTTGAAATGAATGTGAACATGCCAGATTATCCCTCTCCTCCTTAGCCTGGAGGATGTGGTATCCATGATTTCCAGAAAAAAACAACAACATTTTGACTCAACCTCAGGACAGTTATCTCTTTCTTTCACCTAATTTTATCTTAAATGAGCTCAGGCCCAGAGAGGGCAGCAGCTTTTCTGGATCTGGACTATATATATTACATATATCTTTTTGCTTAGTAAGACTTCAAATTTCATTTGTAGGTGCAACAACAACGATGATCACAGGTGATGGTTTATGGAAGTATTCCCTACCCTAGGTAGTGTTGTCCACTCCACAATCATGTCCGTTTTCAATGCAGTGACATCTGAAGGATTGAAGATCACAGCCAAATTCGGTGAAATTTTAAGTTTTACAATTTACCCTCTAGCATTTGGCTGCCTGTTATTGAACATTGAGATGTGTTTGATATGTGTCACTTAGGATGCTTTCTCTGTGGTGCATTAACCAGTGATTGATCGCCTCAAATGTCTCTACTTTTAAACTATGTGGGGTACAATAATTCTAACCTTAACCTGTAGTGACATCATCCTTAATTTTGGGCTACTGTTTCCCGTCAGCAGCAGATTCATCTTGAGTACTTATACAGTACTTATACAATACTGTACTAAATTATAAAAGAAATACTGCTGATTTAAAAAAAAAAAATCAAATAAGTATATAAGAGCAGGACCCAGTTAAAATAATGTGTGAAAAACTGTAAAAGTAGTACATAAGTAAATCCTAAGTCAAACTCTCAAGGACTGTCCTTAAAGCAAGTGAAGTTTCCTCTCCTGGGCCACAGTACCCTCACTGTAACAGCTAACTACGGGGCGTAGTTAGCTGAGCTGCAGTTTTTGAGAATGAAATGAAAGGAAAAACCGAAACTCAACTCCGCGAGGGTCTGCCTGTCTGCTATTGTGGATATTTTTATCTGCCGCACGTCTAAAGGAGAGACAGTGAGAAATACGAACCAGCCAACCCAAGCTGACAGTGAGGAGTCAGACTGTCA
>KV751346.1:12064616-12113296 GCA_001698575.1 Mola mola
TAGGCACAAACCACAGTCAGGACCCGTTACCCAACCCGAAGGCGCAGGGAAGCAACCCTTTCGTCCACGGGGGTAAACTCCAACACATTGGCTGAGAACCGGGGCGCTATTAATAAGCCCACACCTGCTCTCCGCCTCTCACCTGGGACAACTCCAGCATAGAAAAAAGTCCAACCCCTCTCAAGAAGACTGGTTCCAGAACCCGAACTGTGCGTTGAAGTTAGGCCGACTATATCTAGCCGGTATCCCTTAACCTTTCGCACAAGCTCAGGTTCCTTTCCCACCAGAGAGGTAACATTCCATGTTCCAATAGCCAGCTTCAGCAACTGGGGATCGGACCACCAAGGCCCCTGCCTTTGACTGCCACCCGATCCGCATAGCACCGGACCTCTATGGCTCCTCCTGTGGGTGGTGGTGGTGGGCCCACATGAGAACGGAACCATGTCTCCTTTTCGGGCTGAGCCCGACCGGACACCATGGACAAAGGCCTGGCCACCAGTCGCTCGCTTACGGACCGCTTCCCCAGGCCTGGCTCCAGGGCAGGGTCCTGGTATCCCTCCGGGCAGGGTACACAAGTCCTTGTTATTCACCATCATAGAAGTCTTTTGAACCTCACTTTGTCTGGCCCCTCACCTAAGACTAATTTGCCTTGGGTGACCCTGCCAGGGCCAAACATAACAACATAGCTCCTAGGATCATTAGGGCACCTAAACCCCTCCACCACGGTAAGGTGGCAGTTCCTGGAGGGGACACGCACAACTGTTATCTTGTAATTCACCTTCAATTAATTATTACTTTTGTAAAATGAATGTGAAATTTATTATAAGTTCTTTCTGTGTAGTCAATCAGTCATTATGAGCAGAATAGCGATCAGCAGTAAGAAATTAGACAATTTGACCCACACACACTGCAGCATAAACCAGCTCTGTGAAGAAAACAGCTGTGTTCAGTCGGTTGAGCATTCCACTTCCTCTCATTCAGGTATTCACATACAGGAATGACTATGAGATGATTTCGTTGTCAGTGATTCATTAATAATCATCACCTCTGTTAAGAAGGTTATAATTTCACTGGTCTGTTGGTTGGTTGGTTTATTTATCCAAAAAGTAAGTGAATAAATACATTTTAAAAAAGGATGAATTTCAACTAAACATGCGGGAGGATGAGGAATGAGCAAAGAAGAACCTGTTCAATTTAGGTGTAGGTCTTTTTAAAGGGGCAGTTGTAGAGATCTTTATTTTAGGGGACAGTTGGGCCATGGTGGGTTGTGGATTGTGCTCTCTGAATGCTTCTAATTTTAAAAATCATTATTTAATTTTTACAATTACTTCAAACTACCAACAGAGGTAAGGGCCAGGGGTACAAATAGCCAACCCCTGTCAGAGTCATGTTCATATGCACGTTATCCATTGCCGCAAAAGAAAGTTTCCCCTACAGAAAATAAAGAAAATTGTAACCACCTAAATTAATATTTACTGAATTAGCTGTTTTGCAAAAGAGGTGATGTTTCATAATTGTGATGGTTGTGATGGTTGACATTGTACTGTGACAATAAACCTGTTTTTAAGTGTCTTGGTTTTTTGTTTTTTTAATTTGGCCAACAGACCTGTGTTTCCTTTCTTTTCAACAATGACAAACCCCAGACAACTGTAGGCCTATTTGCTTCATGCACCTTGCTACCCAAGGGAACAATCGAGCAGAACAACCTGAGGGAAAGACACAACAATCTCAAGGACAAATGGAAAATTTATTTTTAAAGCGACCATTCAGTCAGCACAGAATCAGCAAACCTGAAATGTTGGTGTTGTTTAGCTTTTCCTTTTCAGGTTTCTGATAGCACTTAAATACATCTTTTAAAAAAATAAAATAAATAAAAAGCAAGTTAAGAGCGCCCAATGACCCACTTGCAAGGCAAGGCACTACGCAAGAGTGGCAGCCAGTTGTTTTTCTGCACATGTAGATCAAGAACATCAAGAATCAAGAACACAAGAACACATGAACATCAAGCTTGAGCTTGTGGTGTTACATCAGTAAAATCAGTGACTGACAGAGAGGCTGAATCTAATTATGAGCAGCACCAGTAAGTTGCAGACTCCCCTGAAGAACAATGTGGGACTGGGAGAGTGTATGGGCACCTGTTAGCCGCTTGCAGTCTGACACTACACGGGGGCAGCGCTAAGTGGATGTGACTGCTCTGATTGCACTCTATGGGGAAAGCGAGAAGAAATAGCCTACCTCTGATCACCAACGCGTCATATAATGTTTCAGCTCATGCCCCTCCCCCTGTCTCGTTTTTTCCCCTCTCTCAACCTCTCGTTTGACTCAGAGGCGGCTCACCACTGGAGCACGGACCGTGCAGGATACGGGCATAAGATGGCTGACTTAGCCGGGCAGCGCAAGCCCTCGGCGGCATCGCCAGCGTCACACGGGCCGCTAAGAAGCTGCAAGACATCCGGCGTCTGGCAACTGTGAACGGCCGCCTCGCTCATCTCACCCCCTCCTCTCTCTTTCTACAGAGAGAGCATGGCAGAGATGGAGAAAGGAGGAAGACCTCCGGAAAATAAGAGAAGCCGAAAACCAGCTCACCCGGTGAAACGGGAAATAAACGAAGAGATGAAGGTAAAAGAGGGGGGAGCGAGTGGGGGTCTGCGGGTCCAGCTGCATGTGGAAACAGAGTGGCTGTGAGGCGCATGCATGCGTTGATCCCTGAGGAGATGTATGGTACAGTCAGGTACAGCTGGCTGCACGACAGCCAAACTTTGATATATGATTTTCTTCTTAATCTAAGTTCTATTGTCGTTCACGCTGAGTGAGAGCGTCAGCAGTGCACCCTGCCAACACCGCCGTGCACAATGGATGCGGCGCCCATTCACTGCTTCTGTTTTACTACTAAGTTTTGAATCAATAGGAACGCGGTGTAGTCACCTCATGTCATAAATTCGCTGTCTGTTTGCCCTGTCTTCGAAGGCTTGCCCGAAGTTAATGGAAAATCCAGTGCGTCACGAAGGCGTCAACAGTGCTTTTCTATTATTATTAATACACTGTGCAACACAGAGCTGCTACTGTGCACAATTAGTTTAAATCGGTGGAAAGCACTGGTGTATTCACGATTCTTTTGTGGGTGTGTTGGTTTGTCACAGTGTCTGTGTTTTTGCCCAGATGTCCAGAGGCGTGTGATCCAGATGTGCGTCTGTAAGCTTTACGCACATTGTCTCGTGTGTTCGGCCTGCGTGATCCCATCCCAGTAATCACCCACACGTTGTTTCTATTCCTCCTTTCCTTTCCTTTTTATTCTCGGTGCACATTGTGGTAATTGAGCTCCGTGCGGTTCGTCGTGGAGAGAAAGAAAAAGTGTTCCCGGCTGCTTGTGTGAAGCAGGCTGTGTCTGCTTTGTCTTCATCTCTTCATTGTTTGTACACATATGGCTGGAGACGCAAATGCACACGGACGTGCAGGTGGTCACATGGAGAAGAGGCTAATTGTGGAAATTGTGATTTTGGGCTGTCAGAGGAAAAAGCGGAGATACTGGCCTTGAACGAGTCCCGAAACAACCCCTGAATAAAGCTCTTTTGTATTTAGAGCTATCGGAATACCAGCCGCGTTCACGTACCCCCGCTTGTTCTGTTATTGTTAACACGGAAAAAAACCCAATGTTCATTTAATTGATGGTAATCAAGATGCTTTGTTGGTGAGCTCAGCTGCCGAAGCTGTACGCATATTTATGGAAGAGCAATAAGGACATAACCATGATGATGTAGCCAATTCAGAAAATACACAGTGCTGCATTGCACTTTATTTACTGTTGAGCGGATTCATATCTTTTTATTGCAGAAAAAAAATAATTTCTTTACAAAATTTTAACTTCCAACTAATGTATGTTGTTCTTGATGAAATTAGGAATATTTCACAGGGTTTTCTCCACCTCCTCTGCTGCCTGCTCCTGATGACAGAAGGGAGGGATGCGGGGTGGTGGGGGGTTTCAGTCAGGGTCCCACCATGGAGATATTTTCTTTTTTTAAAATCAGGGAAACACTGGAGGATTTGAAATAAAAGGAAACATCTCAGCAATTGTCACAATAAAAGCATTGTCCTTCCTCGAATCCATGTTTTATTTGCTGCTTTTTATCATTAGAAAAGAAAGCTGTTGTACGTCTATTTCTGTTTAATCTGGCATGCGATGCCAGTCATCAGTTTTAAAAGATGTTTTATTTGCAGGTTCTGCAGTACTGCTATGGGCCATTTTCAGTGAATTGACATCTTGTACCGCGTGTTGTGGAGAGCAGACATGTCAGTCAAACATCTTGTTTGATTAATCCAGCTTCTTTTTGTCATTTTGATTTACTGCGGTCAGTCAAACTGGGGCTGGAGTTTGGAAGTTGATCATGTGCGTGACCAAATAAAAATGTCAGTGGGTTGTGAATTCATAAATCAATACCAAAAAAATATCAGTATAGTGTTGTATTGCTACTGTGCAGGGGGAAGACAATACTATCATGTCAAATCCAGTGTCTTACCAGGGGAAATTACACGCAGCTGTGGGTGTGGTGTCAAAACACTTTCAAAAGGCTAAACCAGTTAGATTGTAGCTCATTACTCATTTCCTTTTGCATGTAAAGACACTAATCTACAAATTACAATTATTAATAAATGGTCCGAAGATAGAAAATAAAAAATAATAATAAATTCAGCCTTTTTGAATCTCTCCATCATTAATGTGACATTGTGAGAAGTCAGGTGGGCTCATGTGAACAAAAAGACCTGAAAGTGTTTGATATGTCGTGAAGTTACTGTGTGGTTAAGATTATTTACAACCACATGCAAATCACACTGTAAAGCTGGACCCAGTTAATTAACACCACAATATGAGTGCGAGGTAAGGTCTTGCAGAACAGTAAATCTAGTGACGTTAAACTAATGGATTTTCTGTGGAAAACTCAGATTCTTCTGTTTCAAGTGCTCAGAGAAAAAAACGACCCAGTTTGTTCTCCTCATTCTTAATATTTCAGACCAAAGTTGTAGGAAAAAAAGACACACAGTCACAGAAACACAATGTGCCCTTGTGAGGGATCACACTCTGACAAACCAAACAGTCTGACAGTGTTTCGTTCATCTGGCTAGTTAATGTGTGCTATGGTAAAATAAGCCCCGGCGAGTAATCAAGCAGAAGGATGAGTGGGCAAGGAGGGGAGGCTGGAGAGTGGGGTATAAGAAAGTGCGGCGAAAGAATGTATACAGTGCTGTAAAAACTGTAACCTCAGTGTCTCTGCTGGATCAGATATCAGGGAAAGTAGAGGGAAATGAAAGCAGAGGAGGAGGAGAGAGGGACCAGGGGAGTGGAAAAGTGGAGAAGGAGGAGGCAAAGGGAAACTTGGCATGTGGATTCGGGAATGCTATCACGGTGTACAGTGACCTGCTCTGGTTTCTGCCCACAAGGTATACAATTCCCACCTCAATCATTACCACACGGCCTGCTGGCCCTGCTGGCTCTTACTGGAGGAGACTGTGGAGAAGCAGGCTTTTTAATCATCATCCCCTACTGACTTTATACAGGCTTGTTACTGAAAGTAATTGCAAACACGTTGCAAAACCACCATCTTGTCTTTCTTTATCTTTGCCTCAGGTGGTTCACAGGTTTGACTCATATTGCCTGCAGAGGTATCTGTAGAGGGAGGCTGATGTGAGAGCTCTAATAATCACAAATTCCAGCTACACAATAATCATACAAGAGCATACATTTTACCAAATATGTGATTTAATTAATTGATTTGTTATTTATTTTGCATAATAATATTTTAGTGAGCGGCGGCACAGTGGTGCAGTGGTTAGCACTGTCGCCTCACAGCAAGAAGGTCCTGGGTTCGATTCTGGGGCAGGACGTTTCTGTGTGGAGTTTGCGTGTTCTCCCTGTGTCTGCGTGGGTTCTCTCCGGGTACTCCGGCTTCCTCCCACATTCCAAAAACATGCAAACTGGGGGTTATGTTAATTGGTCACTCTAAAATTACCCGTAGGTGTGAGTGTGGATGGTTGTTTGTCTCTATATGTCAGCCCTGCGATGAACTGGCAACTCATCCAGGGTGTACCCCGCCTTCGTCCCAAGATGCTGAGATAGGCTCCAGCCCCCCCCCGCGACCCCTAACGGGATAAGCGGTAGAAAATGAATGAATGAATATTTTAGTGACTAAAGTTATCAAATAAATATAAAACGGTAAAAAAGTAGAGTATCTGCCACCAAAATATAATGTAGTGGATGTATGGAATAGCAGAAAATGTAAATATTGACATGCAAGTACATCAAAAATACACTGAAGTGAAGTGAAATGAATTGATTTTCAGTAGAGTTCAGTAGAAACACACAGACAGATATGCAATGTGCGAGAAAATTGTACTTTATTGTACATTTCAACACTGGTTGCTCTAATTCTGATACTCAGATTTTTGCTTTTCCACGTATCAGATGTGGTGGAAAGTAACTAAGTTGTCCTTAACGTCAGTATTTCCAGTTTTTGGTAAACTTACACTCCAATACTGAGACAAATACTGTTCTTTTCAGTCATACTCCATTTACCAACCAACTTTCATTATTGCTTTTCAGATGTTAATAGATATTAACATAGTCAACTAAAATGTGGTATGATTTTAAAGACTAATGTACAACTTTATTGATCCTTAAAGGGAAATTCAAGGGTTACACTTGACAATAGAGTAATTAACCCATTTTCACCAGCTTCAACACTAAAGTGATGAATACATTATAGTGTACACAACATACACGATATACAACTGTAAATGATGCATGTGTTTACTTTTGAATCTTTGTTACAGGCATATTTTGATGCAAATAGTTTTGTACTTAGTTGCAAATTTGATTGCATGACTTTTACTTGGAACATAGTATGTCTAATTTACTTGAGTATGTCTTCCGGGGGGTCGGGGGGGTTGGAGCCTATTCCAGCATCATCGGGCGAAGGCGGAATACCCTCTGAACAAGTTGCCAGTTCACTGCAGGGAATATAGAGACAAACAACCATCCACACTCATATTCACATATGCGGGCGATTTGGAGTGACCGATTAACCTAACCCCCAGTTTTGTATGATTTTGGATTGTGGGAGGAACCTGGAGTACCATGAGAAAACCCACGAAGACAGAGGGAGAACATGCAAACTCCACACAGAAAGGCCCTGACCTGGGAATTGAACCCAGAACCTTGTTGCTGTGAGGCGACAGTACGAACCACTGTTTGCCATGACTGAAGTATTAAAACAATAAATAACAATAAGGACCATGCTGTTATATTATATTTTTCAGTACTTTATTATAAACAAAACAAGACTACACACATAAAGCCTGCCCTGAGCCTGCTATTCTAGTAGCTTCATCATCAGTGGGGTTAAAGACTCTTCAAAGGACACACTCTCATTGATATCTGAACAGTTTATGCCCTGGTAGATAAAATTTCATACAAGGGATATTTTAATCTACTGGTGGCACTGGAAAAGCTCAAAGGGTGTCCAAAATGGAAAAGGTCTCTCCTCTGTGCTAAGTAAACTTGTATTTACTTGTACTAAGTATTTTTTTCTGTGCCAGTGGACTGATCTGATAATGGTTGTATAGAAAAAAGTTATGGAAGGTGCCATGACATTCTATTTATATTAATTCCTGAAAAAGACCTCTAACCAAAGGTCAACGGGTCCACAGCAAAATTAGAAATTGGCATGTGGAGAACTTGATTCTTATTGCTACATCTCATGGAAATGTGTTCAGTAGTTATTAAGATATTGTTGGTCTCACAAAGATGCAGTTTAACAAAAGTTGCCATTTTTCAGCTTTTCTATCCAGATACTTTAAAAAAAAGGAATTTATAAGCATCCTCAAACATAAAGTGTACTTCCAGTTGACCTGTTGGAAAATCATAGACAACTTAGACTGAATAAAGCTGATAAAAAGGTTTTGTCTGTGTTAAACCAGACAAAAAAGGCAAGACATCCAGTGTAGCATATAGACACCCATACAGAGTGCCTTTTTTGTCTCCGCTCCACCAGGAAACAATCTTTGTGCCGTTGCTTTGATGAGCCTCCAGATGGGATTAGATTCCGCTCTTAATATCACTTGAGGTTTCTCAAAGTAGTAGGGTGACACAGAGGACATGGTGGAAGGAAGGAGGAGAGGGAGATAGAGCGATGCTGTTTTTTTGTGTCCATGATGTGGTTATTTTACAGCTACATCCATTTTACTTAGAGTGCACTCAGGTTGGGTTGTGTTCTAACTTGTTTGCTAAAAAGGATGATTTTTCTCCATGAAGATCTTTTTCTTCCTCACATGATTTTATCTTTGCAGTTGGGCTAATTGCTGCAGTTGGGCCTGCCAATGTTTGAACTTTGAGTTTGTCGGAGCACTGTCTGTCACTTTTTGCTTGTTAAAAATTGACGTTGTCCTTGAATGCAACATGCAGTGACTGTATTGGAAATTTTGTGCTTCTTAGTTTGGAGACGGCACATTTTCTTTACCTAATCATTTGAAAAACCGTGTGCAACACTTGAAATCAACTCGTGCTCTATTTGATGAGTTCAACAGACCTGAATGCAATCAACTGTATCCTCAACTAAAATAGCTATTGCTAGTTATTTCTGTTGAAACTGAATGTGGTGCAACCTGGCAATGGATGTCACCATGGGTCAAAACATGGTTCTGTTTAAGGCAAAACTTAACAATAGCCTTTCCAAGGACTGGTACTACATCTGATTATTGGGTCAAAGTCATTTAGTCATTTTTAAGCAAAAATCTAAAATATCTGCCTGTACCTGCTACTTAATGTGAGTGTTTCCTGCTTTTCTTTGCCCTTTATGACAGTGAAGATGCTTTGGGTTTTAAACTGCTGGTTGGGCAAAAGACATTTTCTGTCGGAAAAACTGTAATGAGAACTTTTTCATAACTGTTTTACTTTTACTAGACAAAATGAGTAATGATAGTGAAAGTAAGTATGAGTGACAGCCCTTCTTCCTTCAGGCAGAGCAAAAGCTGTTGTCACATCCATAAAGATGAGCTGTCCTCATTAACAGTTTTCCCTGCTTTTAATACTATTTAAAAAAAAGACAGGATTTGAATTGAATTAGACTTTATTTACTCAAGATAATTGCTGCAAACCATTTCATTGCAGAATGTGCGCGCTGTTCGATTTTCACACGCTCACACTTACATGCTATGTGCTGGCAATGAGCTCCTGTCATCGACTTGAACTGTGCCCAGCACCCCTGCACAGCATTTACCTATTGACCACCCCACCACAGCGGTATTTCATAACAAGCAGATCAATAAAGCCTGTCATTCTTCATCAATAATTCCTTTCCAGTATTTAGACCAAGTGTGAGTACTTCTGCACATCAGGAACTGTTTGCTCTGAATGAAAAAATTGAAACTGATTTGAGATACAAATCTAACACATCACAAATTCCTCTGCTTGGAAACAGAGCGAATTTGCTGATAAAGCTGGATGAAATGTGCCTCTGTCCCTCCTGTCCTGTGCCATAGTGTCTTAAATATGTAAACAGATACTTCCGCCTCAGTCTAAACATATGTTTGTGTGGACTAGAGTCTATTTATATCTCACTTATTATAATACCACTGTAAGCATATCCCTGCTCTTTGTGTTGGTGCTTTGTTAATTGAATTTGCATCAAAGAATTGAGTCAGTGGACCAGCCTGTTGTCTGCAGCCTGTATCATGAGCATTTTATTGTAAATATACTCTGGAATACACTGTACACATCTCAACAGAGTCATTGTAGTTTCACTTTAATTGCCCAAATTTAATTCTGGTTTTAGACTCGTTCACTTTTTCACCCGCAGGAAATCACAAATCGATACTCCAGACCTGCCTCGAGCAGTGAGTGAAAAACCTGCACCCACCTCAAGGCACACATTTCTTCCCTCTCATCCTCTCGTAGCGTAGCCTGGTTGATAGCTATGCTGCCCCGTGCAACTTCAATATTTGTGGACAGTCTATGTGAAGTGACGTTTCTGTCAAATCTGACATTCCGTATGTGTTGTGTTTATTTTGGGTATTTGGGATTTATAATGAATGAACATGCATGTGTTAAGGCTGACTTACGTCTCAAACTCTTTGTTGTACCAAGAAGCTTTAGTAGAGGCTGGGTGCAACGAGGAGCGGACACAGTTCAGGCTGAGGGCATAACTCAAATTTGCTTTTTGCGCCTTGTCCCCTGGAGCATAGCACTGCTTTGAAGACAGCTTCAGTAGCACACAGTCTTTGTGAATGTGTGCATCAGTATTTTGCTGTTAAATTTAGATCAGCTCAGAGTCAAAAGTCACACGTGCTGGGTGGCTCTGAAACGCTCTGACATGATCTCTCACTATCGACAGGAACTGCTTGTAATTGACATTTAACTGCTTGTTCTAGTGACTGATGAGTGACGACTGGTGCCATTCTGAGGTAAATGACACAGTAGAGTGGGGCTGGCAGTAAAATAATAAACTGACGTGTCAATTTGGTCTGGAGTCTGCCAATTGCAAGAGAGGGTGGGTCATCTCTGTGGCAACGCACAGCACAGTACATTACATTTTACAGGTCTGTAATATGAGACAAGCTGTTGTTGTGCACTAGTGGACAGGCGCCATGGCAGATCCAAGACCTAAGGCTGGATTAGAAAAACAAACTACACTTGACATGTTTATCATTAGAAGAAATAAGAGGTCCATTCAGCAACAGTAATACCACTTAGTAGCCCTGAGGACCAGTGCTTTCTCTTAGCTGCAGTGACCTGTGACTAATATTTTACCAAAGTAATCACTGCTGAGTCATCCCAAGCTGCTGCTGTGTTGTTTGTCTCCAAAAGAAAAATTTCATCTATGTTTTCCAGTCTAATGATGAGCCATTTACTGTAGTTTAGGGTTGAGTGAATCAACGTCTCTGGTAATGTTCTGGCTGAGAGGCTCATTCTCATAATGGGCTGTGTATATTCACAGTACAGTTTTATTAACTTTTAGATACCACCTGCTTTTTTTTTTTTCTTTTTCTGTTTTCATACCTGCACTAAATATCTGCAGAGTACTCTGCATTACATTGCATGCTGTTTACTGATGGATGATATTTTCTTTGCTGTGAAGTGTTATTTATTGTGCAGTGACTGCTGTAATATAACTTGATTATGGATTTAGTGTTTTTCCTGCACTTTGTTTGAACAGGAATAGTCAAACATTTTGGTAGGTATGATTACTTGCTTCCTTGCAAAGATTCAAATGCGAACATTGGCTATCTGCTCTGATGTTTTGAATGATGTCATCAAACGAGATAAAGTGTGTTAATTACTGAACTTTAGGGATTGTTTGATCTTGGCATCAACATTTAAGATAACCAGAATTACTTTTACTTTATTTGAGTATTGAAATTGTACTTTATACTTCCACTGTGCCAGCAAATAATGTTCTTTTAAGTCCACTGAATTTATCTGACACCTATTTTAATTTGAATTATAGTAACTTTGTAGATTCAGTTTGTTCAGTGTTGATAGACAATTGCTCATGACATATAACCAATTTGATACTGTTGTGGGCGGGATGAGTACAGAATGGGAGACACAGAGAGAGGATGCTGCATCAGAGCCAAAGTAGCTTTATATTTTGTCTTCATTTATTGAATTGACAGTTAGACAAAAAAGCAAGTCAGGTACTAGTTATCAGAAAAATCCTGAATATTGGACCTCTTTCTTCATTGATTGGACCTCACAATTGATTTCTTTTGGACAGAGCCAGGGAAGCTGTTTTCTCCGGCTTCCAGTCTTTAGCTAACCCACAGCTTACTATAGCTTTAAATTTACAGAGAACAGGTATGAGAGTGGTATTAACCTGTTAAGACCAAAGGTGCCCTTTAGAAACACACTCTTGAACCTGAGCATTGTTTGAGAACAACCTTTTAGAACCTGAGGGTTTTTTTCTGAAAACCTTGACAGAATTGCGAACGTTGTCCAAAACCTTAATTTTGCAGGCTCTAAACCTCTTTGATAAATAAGGAAACAAACAAATGGACCGAACCGACATCATTTAAATGAGCACATGTTGCATTAGGCTTGAAATGGAGAAACACATGCGTCTCATCAGGTATCAACACTGTGAATATGTGTATTTTGCATAGTAATATTAATGTGTTGATCAGTACTTGGTAAAAATTATCTAATTATGTATTTCTGATAATTCTGCACTTTTCCTTTTATATTCAGCAGCCCAGTGATATAATTGATCATGATATAATGTCCTGCATGAGCTAAAGCTACTTAAATATGAAAAAAATATGATCATGCCACTGAATGTTAAATAGGCCCCTCAGACTAGGTTGAATAAACCTGAATTCTCCTTTAATGTTTTTAATGCGTTGTAAAAGCATTTATTGTGCATTTATTGTTGAGGCCCAGTGAGAAATCTGACCATGAGGATAACTAAAAGCATAAAACCAACAATAAAAAAAACAAAACCCAATCATTCTGAATAAATTCAATCTTATAGGGTATTGTAGGGGATTTGAACCTGTCTCAGCTGACACTGAGCACTCACACCTGTGGGGAATTTAGTCGTCAATCATGTTCTATCTCTTCGGGATATTTTTGGATGGAAACGACACAGACACAGGGAATACATGCCAGTTCAACACTGAAAGCTCCCAACCCTGGCCGGGGGTTGAATCCAGAACCTTCTTGCTGTGTGGCAACGTTGGTAAAAGCTGCACCAGTCTGCTGCCATCATTAACTGCCATGACACAAAAGTGATGTATAATATTGCAGGTTGTTATTGATTACTCAGCTTTGGGTTCTATTACTAAGCGGACAGGTCCAATTACCACCTGCCAATTTCTGATGTAGACATTTTCAACCAGTCAGATACACTGGATCTGACTAAAGAGGAAGGAACTTTAAATTGTCTGTAAAAGAATCAAAGACTTGTGAGTCAAACCCTCATCTTTGCTGTCACAATTGCTGTGGTTTCTGTTTTACTCTACTGTGATAGGGCTCTTATCAGACGCTTTATTACATTCTGCTAACATCCTCCTCTTTTATTGTGCTGTGATAGGGGCCATTAGTTTGTCTGCTTGCACACCGTGCAGCGCCTGGAAAGCGCTGGCCCCAATTAGGTTGACCTATGCTTGTGAAGAAAAAGCTGGAGGAGACGCCTGCGTCACAGTTTTGTCGGGCCAGGCCTTTAAATTAAGACTGGCATAACAATACGTCTGCCTAATTAACTGAAAGAATGTGGAATTGAGGAGCTGAGGAGCTGGTCCTAAAGTCAAGTTCTCAGGCGTGGCGGGAGAGACCTCAAATCTCATTTGTCTTCATCCTGTTTTCCAAATTGTAAGATAATTGCTTGAGAAACAGTTATATTCTATGTGGTATTATAAGGCTGATCAGTTTAATTCGTCAAATATATTTTTTTCTACAGCAGCAGCTCACAATCTAAGACTTACAACTCAAATACGATAGTGTCTTCACGAAGAAGGTCAACTGTCTTTCACTTCCTGTCTGAAGGTCTTTGTACATTCTCTCAACGGCAAACTGTTTCTGTTGCAGAGCTTTGCAGAGAACACCATGAATGAGCTGCTGGGCTGGTATGGCTATGACAAGGTGGAGCTAAGAGACTCTGAACGCCTAGAAATAGGGGAAACACCACAGCACATCTCAGTCCTCAAAGGTATGAAACTGTAACGTACAGTACAGCATTTTTTGTTTTGTAAATGTATTCCAAAGTATAATCTCTGATTATTCAGCAATTACCACAGCATGGAATAAATACTTTACAAAGAGTGCAATAATACTTTGAGTGTAGTTAATGGTGAAAAAAGTTTTTATACTGATGTTTTCATTTATCCAGTACTGTTGCATTATATGGCCTTTTCATGAAATACAGTCCCAGAGTTCTTATTTAATACATAACTTAAAAAAAGGTTGTTACTCTGGGTACTGGGAATGCAGATGTATACTCTTTTTTCTGCCAAGAGCTTTTGGTCTTTTCCCTCAGGTTTTAGGAATACAGGGCTTGGTTAGTAAACCACACGTTTATGTCACCAGCGGCGTCAATCTGACGTGAACCAACAACTGTGCCCACACAGTTCTGCTCAAGCCAATTAGTTCACTGCTTTTTTTTAAGACAAGAAAAGAATACAATGTGTTGTTTTGGGAGCAACGCAGAGAGCTGCAAATACACCACTGACTAACATACTCACAAATGTATCATGGTGAGCATGTTAGTAAACAGTTGCCTGGATACTCATCCAGCAGACACACACACCAACGTTAGCATTCTTTTTGGGCCAAATTTGTGTCCACCTGACAGATCCAAGTCCAATATTCACCCTGTTTTCAATACAGGTCTGTACCAGCTCCTAAGGGAAATATCTGACTCACTACCTGCAAAATGTTCAACTATGTTTACAAGCTTGTTGCTACCTTTCGGCTCCTTGGAGTTGGGAAAAGAGCGTATAGCCAAAAGTACACACTGCGCTAATATACTGGGGTTCCTTTTGACATTACATATGTTTATTTTAGCTATGATGTTTTAACATTCAATGTTCTCTTGTGCTTTTGTTCTCTTGTGGTAAAAAGTCACCCTGTATTTTAAGACCTACATTTATGGCCAGATGTGGGACAGCATCTCATCAGTTGTTCAGTAATGTTTTATTTTCCTCAATTTCCTCTGTCTAGAAAACTTGTTGCCAAAAATCCCTCCTTCAACCGAGAGCGGCGGAGCTTCTCCGGATCGAGCCAACAGCTATCAGTCTTTGCCAGCCTCAAGGAATGGCGTCACAGATCCCTCCACCGCAGCGTCCACCTCCATGCCTGGTACCAAGGAACATGGCAACCTGCCCATCATACTCCCCATGATCCCCCCGCCACTGATCAAGCCCCCTGCAGGTAGAGCGCACACACCTTCTTGGAAAGACACACATGGTAGATGAATAGAGGAGTTGTTAAGGCTTATATGTGTCCTTGCTTGACTAAGGAAACACTTAAACCTGATGACTGCCAGCAAAAAAAATAGCATCAAAATATGCTCAAATGGGCCAATGGGACAACCTTGACAGTGGAAAATAAAGTTTCAACTATTTTATGTGCACCTGTTTTGGTGTTTTGAACAAGGTGACATGTTAAATTTCTAAAAAAGATCAAGGTCAATTTCAGCCCACCACAGATTGCTAATGTACAAGCACACATGATAATTTCCCCAGTCAACGAAAAGAAAAGGGGTAAATTTCATACTCAGCTGTTCTTCAGACAAGTAACATGGTGCCGAAAGTGTAAAGCTACTTGCTGATTCTCCAGCACTTAGCAGGGAACTGAATGTTTATGCAATAACTTTCTACCTTGGGAAAGGCGACTAATGAGCTTGCTACCTGCTGTACACCTTGTTTTCCTCCACCTGCCCAAGTGTCAATGTTACCTCGTCATCTCTCAGAGGAAATGTCCGTGTTCCTCAGCCAGGCAGAGGGCTTCATTATCCTTTACGTCTGCTGTGGCACAGGAGGTTGGTACGCCCCGGCGGAGGGAGCGAACTGCCTTGGCATCACCCAAGAGGAGTCCCCACTGGCGCTGCCTAGGTGGGGAAACAGATGGACCGGTCCCACTTAAAGCCCGGCACCAACCCACCACCCAGCCCAGAGCCCCTTCAACCCACCCCCCCTCCATACACACACATATGTTGAATTATTCATGTGCCCCGTAAAATCCAACAAAGGACCTTTTGAGGTGCAGGTACAGCGGATGATGGTGGCATTTAGTATGGCGGCTGCATATTTACTGACAGGGTTTTTCCCCCTCATGCAGATGTGACTGTTTTAAGACAGACTTGATACGAAGATGTTGGAGGCCAATAACATCTCACTACGTCTCTTTGTATGAAAATGAAAACATTGTGAAGGTTGGTGTGATTTCATGTTGCTCTTCGATTCTCTTTACTCTGCACTAATTGAAGCACCGCATCAACCCTGGTCCACCCAGCTTTTTGGCTCAGAGTGGAACTATGTTGTTTTTCTTTATTGCTGCAGTGGGCAGCAATCCAGATAGACTCAAAGAGGGAGACTATAGGAATGAAATAAAGCACAGAAGAGACGACTTAAAAAATGCATGTCGGGTCCAACGAGCTATCTCCTGGCCCCCTGGGAGCCATTCCCTTAATTGTGAGTTAGTTTATGCGTAAAATGTGATGGTTCTGTAGATCCATTAAGCTCAACAAGAGGTGAAAAGCCCAGCCAACGCGTGATAAGGAGGTGAGCGGGGGTGAAAGACTAATGGGCCGCCGTTTCTTCGCCCTCACACCCGCATAATCATAATGTGATAACTGGGAGATACCGGAGGAAATCTCTGTGGATCTCACTTGATGCAACAGTGATGGCATTTAAAGCCCTGCAGCACATCAGCTGCAGTTTGCCACAGAAGAGGCAATTCGCTTCCACAGAGGGGTGTGTTAAAATAATTGGTTGCCCACACTGACAAGGAGGGCTCCAATGAGGTCAGCCGTAGAAGAAATCCTTTTTAACTTATTCTTTAAAATATATTCTCTTCTCTTTGTCCTAGGACCTCTCGCACAATTCATGAATTCAGCATCCAGAATTAACTGAGAAATAAACCCTGACACAGAGTACATGCTGTAAATCCCAGAGCTTCTGTACAAAAACTGCCATTCAAAACCAAATATACAGGCACAAACATCAACACGACTTTAATCTACTTTACTTTAATGTTGGTAATATTGGTCTTAATTGTATACGTACTGTGTTTTTCTTATTTCTTTTAAGATATACTTTTTAGATTTGTAAGTTTAAACTTTGTACTTTTGTATTAGAATTCCCTAAAGCAAACGTACAAACTCTCACTCTTGTTTGTTTTATCATTATTTGCTTACTTTCACGCTTACATTGACACACATTAAGTGTCTACAACCCATTTGCTTTCCAACATATCATTAAAATCCCATTGCACTGACTTAATGACTTGTGGTCAGTGGCTGACAGTGCTGCATAATACATAAAGTACACATGATGTCAAATAAACTCAGAAATGTTATGGTACAAATTGTTTTCTATTTGTCTTCTTTTTTTCCATGATTTATCTACAAGAAAACTGTTCATTTTAAGCTTGCTTATCCTGACCTTATTTTTGAACATCATGCACCATTAGAAGAGGTTGATTGCACATAATTAACACAACTGTGATACTGTATATAAACTTGTGATTCTTTTAAATTTCCTATATAATACTCCTCCAACTGTTTCCTCCCGCTTGTCCTCGATGGCGTCAGAAGCAAATATGTGAAACTGAAAGAGGAGGGTTGTCTGACGGCTAAATTAAATATGGTAGAGGCAGGAATGGGGATTTCTTTTCTTAGAGGAGAGGAGACTTCTAACTTTTAACATCTGCACAGAAATATTGAACCGCAACAGGTGAATTTTCTCCAGAAAATCTCCAGAAAAGAAAGAAAAAAAATAGACCATTGCAATATAAGTGGTTTACAACATTGTGCAGTCCTGCTGTAGGTCTTATTCAACTCATGTGATCTCCATGTTCAGTCTAATTATTTGTTTGTTACTGTGTCTGTCCTTGTTGGCAACAGGACAAAATGTGAATTTATTTTTTTATGTTAACTGATCTGTTTTTCCTCATCGTGGATCATTTGAAAAAACAGTAAGCTAGGATATTTATTAAAACCGGAGGAAATTTTTGCATCAGAAATTCCTCCAAAATTAGAGTACCAGTACCAGTATAAAAATAATAAAGTATACAAATATGCAAAGCATGAAAATATTAAGCGATTGAGGAGCAAATGCAAGAAAAAAATGAAAAATACATAATGGTACAAGAAAAGATAGTTTACATAAGTCTAAAAGAATAAAGTAAAGCTAAAGTAAAATAGAAAAGCCACTTAGTAAATTCACTCACAAAGAGAGACAACACCTTCCAAAAACACTTTCCTATGCGAACACCCAGAGTCATCACACCACGTCTGCTTCAGGTTCTCCAATTCCCACAAAGAACAGCCACAAATAGGCATCATCCCTTGTCCCCAGCTCATTCGGTTTTGCTCCATTTTCCCATGGCAGGGCTTCGTTAGAAATCTTGCAGTGGTTTTGTGGTTTGAATCTGTAGTGAATTTAACAAGGCAGCAGCTGGGCTGAATCAACAGAGTTAATAATGTCTGGTCCTTGTTCAGTGCTTGTTCATCTTCTCTACTGTGGATTTGCAGTTAGAATAATAAATGTCAAGTAATAAATGTCACACTTGTCTATGCGTATTTTGTATTCAGAACTTTGATCCCAGTGTTTAAAGGTGTACCATGCAGAATCACACGGTTTAAAAGTGCAATACGTGAGAAAGATTAGCCGATTGTTGAGGTTCAATCCTGTGTTGGGTTTAAAAAAAAACAAAAAACTGTGCCTGAGTCTGAACAATCTCTCCAGAATCACTGATGCTCAGAAACATCTCCAGCAGGGCAGAATACTAACCAAATAAGAAAATACTGCTATAGTGCAGGGTCTCTGTAGATCTACTGAAGACAACATCACAAGTGTGTAATGGGTCAAAGAAGGAATATTTTTGGATGAGTCTCTGCAGTGTGTTTTCAGCAAAATCCTGCATAAAACATATATAACAAGGTGAAGGTTATAAAGGGGGGTATTGTTTTTGAAATAAAAGTTTTGATAAGAATTTCCAGCTGTTGGTATTTATGTGAAACTAACAAACAGAAATATTTAGTAAAAGGAATTTTATGTAAGGCCTGTAAAATAAGGCTCCAGTTGAAAAACATTTGCAATGATCTTTCATGGCACCTTAGCCAGATGGAAACTGAGAGAACACTGGGAAGAATGTTGTCTTTGCCTTCATTAAATCACACACTGAACCTGAGCTCCTTCCAAACACTTCTGCTGTCTGTTGCTCTCTTCTAGATGAGGATGTATCCAAGGTGCAGATCATGTGTGCCTGGTGCCAGAAGGTCGGGGTTAAGCGCTATTCTCTGAGCATGGGGAGTGAACTGAAGAATTTCTGCAGTGAGAAGTGCTTCGCTGCCTGCCGCAGAGCCTATTTTAAGAGAAATAAGGTGAAATTTCTCTCTCATTATCAGCTTGACACTTTGACACATGATGTCTTTTATACTGGCATCTCCTGGCAACTAAAGTACAAGATCAGTGAGTCCCAGGGGAGTACAACCAAAAATGAAATAAATATGAAGCAAATATATGAATGTATTCAAAGTTAGATAAAAAGATCAAGATGAAAGCAATAAAGGTGACATGTCATTGTTTTACAGAGAGTTAATTGTGATTAGTTCTGGATAAGTGTGGTCCTAGTACCCATCATTTCATATATTTAAGGCAATAAACCAATTTTCAGTAAAGCTGGACTCAAGTGAAGTAGTTAAAGAATTTTTGGTAGTATTTTGGTGAAGAAGCACTCATAGTGAATAAGAACATTGAAAAAGAGAATTCGATATAAGGTATATAACAAAACATTCCTTCTTCCATTCCATTTAGCTTTATTAGTGCGAAACTACTCCCTCTAGTCAGACCTTTTCCATTGAAATCTTCTTTTTTGGCCAGGGGGGTGCGCCTTTATAAGCCTATTAAATTTGAGACACAGTATGGGTTCATTTAATTTCATAATATAACGCTTAGAAGCCAAGGCCTCAATAAGTTTTTACTTTTATGTCTGTATCACTTTTATGCAGACCAAAGTCGTGTTTACACCTAATAGTTTGCTTCCTTGGTGCGTACCAGATGTGAGTTGGATACATTGTTTCATTTCTCAGCTGGTTTTATTCGTGTTCACAGATTCAAATCTCAAACTGACTATAAAATAAACAAAAGTCATGTGCACAGAATTCATTAATTGGTGAGATGGTTAGGCAGATGAAAAGGAAACTAAAATCTCTTGCACATTCTCCTGCAGCCAACACCATGGAGCATGGACAGGTTATTTTTCTTGCTCATCTTGATCTCGAGTGCATATCAGCAGAAAATAGTGGATGCTGCATACAAACATATGGTCAGACAATGTGCACTGAATGATTTAATAATTGGTGCCTTTTGTGAAAGACCTTCTGCAATAAGGAGAATGTACCATGAAACACAGCTGGCTCATCAAGGATCTTCAAACTATTGTTGAGGTCATCATACCAAATAAATTTGTCTTTGATATCAGAAGAGCTGCCACTTTCCTGCAGCGTGTCGAATATTTTTTATGTATTGTTGACGCAGTTTTTCAACTTAACGCAACACCGCTTACATTAAATCCGTTTTGTTTCATTCCTTGGCTGAAGAATTTGAACACCTCTGTGTTTTTTGTACTTTTTCCAACTGTTGAGAAATGTTCTCTTCTGCCCATATTTCCAGAAGACATTTTTTTTCACATGGCTATTACGCTTGCCGTGATTATTGTTGATAGAGATCACAGAAGTGACGATCTGCTCTAGTCTGGTTGTTTGGTTTGTAACAGCGGTCTCACACTTAGTTCAAACCAACCAAAATGAACGGCACCAGGGGGTAAACACTCCAGGTTTAATTTCAACTAGACAGAACAGGACTGGTCTGAATGCGACCTAAGTTGTAGCAGTCATCTCATGGAAAGGTCCAATATTTAGGATTTAGGTGGATTTAGGGTAGGATGTGGGTGGTGTTCAGCCTTGCCTCCATGTTGCTCAGTTGCCATTTGCGTTATTGCAAAGCATTTTTCCCAATGACCAGTATTATTAAAGAATTGTCTCTGGTTGTTTTGGACTCTGTATTTTAGGAATTTTTGATCTATATAGGTTTTATATTTTGATAGCTTTTCTTGAGCCAAGGAAAATGACTTTAAAAAGTCAATATAATATCTACAGGAACTCCAGCAGGAACTTGAGGGCGGGCTGTACATAACCCCGAAGTAAACCCAGAAGCTAAAAAACCTTTCTGGCATTAAATGCAGCCTTTTTAATTAGACTGAATTGTGGCCATCATTGCATCCATTTTGTAGTCCTTTATAATTCTGTCTTCTATAGACCTTTAACACAGCAGCTGTTTAACCAGAAATAGTGGAATAAACACATGATACGAACGACACTAATTAAGGCTCTTCAGGTCAGATAGAGTCAAGCTGATGCGCTTGCATTGTTTGAGTCGCTGGATAGGTGCTGTCATGCCAAATGAAACAGAACCTTAATACATTTTATGAATTACAACTGTATTTACCTGCAATTTAACGTCTCATCTGCCAAGTTGAACCGCCATGTTTCTTACAGTGACCAGGGCCTTTCATGTTCTTCAAATCTAGGCTAGGTGGCATCAAAACTTACACTCTGGAACTTTACACAAAGACAAAAAGCTGGTTTTGCCTTTTTTTAGCGAGCATATCAAAAAACTTTAACAACGCTTAATGTCTTAACAAGATTTGTAAGATTGGCTGTTAGCCAGCTAAACTAGATAACATGCTAACACTGAAACTGGATATTTTATTTTTTCGTGTCCATTCTTTATTGTGTCTAAAAAAAGAACACATAAATTCTTTATGTCGAGCCATTAGGATAGTGAAGTTCACTAGTGAAATTTCCACATCTGTATTATTGTCTTTATAAACACACAGTTTATTCTTAATCTGACAGAGCTAAATGAAGTTTTCATGACATTGTGATATTCTGTATGCTGTAACCAGGGACTTTATCTATTTTTTTTTTTTCAATTCTAAGACATCAACAGTTAATTTTAACTAAACATCTTCTTTAAAATGTCTGTCTTTGCCTTTCCTTGCCTTTCTGAATACAAATATATTAAGCCAAACCCATTATGAGTGAAACGTGGATTTTACTATAAAAACACCTTCATGCCTCAACCCCACAATGACTTTGTCAATGTGGTGCATAAAAGAGCAAGCATCCAAGCACTTATTGTGTTTTCATTCTCCTCCGATGACTGTAGTTAAACAATCTCCTTTCTCTCTTGTACCAAGCTGGGATTTGTAAGGAATTACGCTGTGAGTATGATGTCTTTTACTCTCCTGCTTGTCTGTATGAAGTTATTCATCTAAACATAATCACTTTTTCAAACACTGCACTGGAGCCGGAACAATATAGAGGTGCACTCCGAATATGTCTGTTCATTTCAGTTATTGATCTCCTCTTTGTTTTGCTTTCTAACACTTTATCTCAAAGCATGAGAATCCAGCTGAGCCTTGTGTCTAGTGTACTGTTCTTCATACTCCGTTTTTTCATTTTTATGCCTGAAAATTTTAGATCATTTACTTTTCTAGTGCGTTTGTAGTTTGCGTTGTACGTAAAGTTGAAATGATGACAAGTGATCTGATCTGGAGAGTTTAACATGTTGAAACCTCAGGGGAGAATGCGTGACAGTTGCAAGAATTATGTATGTAGAGCTTCATATCAGATCAAAAGTCACCTTTTTAACTTTGTTTATTAGATCTCTGAGCTCCAAGTAGAGGTCAGAAAGAAAGGACGTACAGGCCTCTGCCATTTGAAATGCAACAAAGTTGACAAAGCAGCTCCAAATCAATTAGGAAGGCAATCATTACATCAAATGTAATGTGACCAGAGCTTTCTGCTAGGAATCAGCGGGCCCTGTCTACCACCAAATATGAATATGTTTAAGAGCTAATACAGTATGAAAAGAATTCCCTTAATACTGCTTGGAATCTTGATTAATAATAATAGTTAAGATGATATTTTATGTGAATAGTGGAGCTGGAATACAGTATATACTTGGACACATTTAGGTGAGAAAATTGCATGATGAAAATTTAAAGATGCAGCAATACTCTTTCTAAGTGTCTGTGGTCATTTATCATATGTTTTCTGTAGAAATTTCCAAGCATGTTGTCTCACTGCATTGACAGCTCTTCAAACAAATTGTATAAATGTATGAATTTCAAAGTGACAGGCCAGATAATGTCAGTCTTGGACAAAATCCTGTAACGTATAAGCGCTGACACTCAGTGAACCCACATCACTAGTTACAAAATACCAAAACAACATGTAGAATATTATCAATATACACCTTCAAACACTCTTTGTGCAGCTCTATGTATAGAAGCCAATTTCTGCCAAAATCCACCAAGTATTTGTTTTGTTGTTTTTTTTTAATAAAAATGAAATATTAGGTTAAATTAATTTAAAAAATAATCTGTTTGGTGGGTATATCTCTGACACGAGCACCTTTTCTTTTCAGTGGTAGTTTTTAGTGCAAGTATGAGTTCCTCTTTTATGCTTTACTCATTTACTGTTGTCATTTTTTTTCCCAGGGGATAAGTCCGTTAAATAAGTCATTAACTTCTTTTATGAGACATGCAATGAATTTGAACAGAAATTCTTCAGACGAGGCAGAAAGGTCCAATTACTGACATCACTGCTTTGTTTCATTTTAAGAATGTTGTGGTAGCAGCAGGGATGCTTAGTCATCACTAATGTTAAAGAAGACAACCTGTTTCTTATCAGCTGACTTGCTACCTATAACTGTTGCTTCTACTTAAACATCTTTTAGCTTTCCGAAGACTTTCAGCTCACTTGATGTTACGGTCTGCTAGCTAAAAGCCAGTATTATTTATATACAGTTCTATTACTCATTAAAATAATTTACATGATCATTTCTCTGTGAAAAGCAATACACGTTATAAAATATTCAGTTCTTTTGGTAAAGTTAATGAGCTAACAAGTAAGGAGCGTATACCAAATTAAACAATCCATAGTGTTATGCCTGAATTGCTAACTAGTGACTGTGTGATGGTCTTTTAAAATATTGACTAAACACTGGTGATGGCATTTTATTTGTTTTGTTTTTTTGGATATAATGCATGTACTTATGCATTTCACATAGCTTTTAAGATTTGCTTTTACTGTACTTCCGCATCAGCAGAACAAAAATATACAAATACAGATTAAACCAATGTCATCAATGTTTTTTGACATCACACTCATTCTGTAGAATAAACATCATTCACATTCCTGTCGGAGGCCAGTCAGCCTCTCGCTGGTTCTTTTCTTCCGTTCATATCATGACTGACACAGGAAAGGCGTGCGCTGCCATGGTGGCTCATGTTCTATAATTTGTCTGGCTTCTGCACATTTATTCAGGCTGTTTGTGTAAACGATACCCATATTTCTGTTCTCATGCACCCACAAGGTTGGCCACAACAACATAGCCTGCGGGCATTTTTTTTGTCCAATTGGAAAATAAAATATTGTCATAGCTGCAAAAAAAATTGTTATGCGTTCGCTTTGGATAGGAGACATGGGAGAGAAGGAGGGATGTCGGGGGCGGGAAGCAGCTCCGGCATTATGTTGCAAGAAATATCCTCAGCTGCATCATCAGTGAAACCCAATCCGTTCTGAGGGTGACTATAGGTGCCACTTTCTCACATCTTTGTACAACCCTTTGTTTTGTTTGGTGTGTTTGTGTGTGGTTATAGATGATTTATAGTTAAACTCATCTCTTATGTGCCTGTTTACGTTTAAGCCTTTGGATTAGTTTGGCATTACTATCTAGCAGTCCTCAATTATTCTGTCTGGCCCTTCACTTTGCCTGCTCATTCTCATTCTTGTTTTGGTCTTTACTGTTTCTGAGAAAAAACAAGAGATTTTTGTGCTACAGCTTAGCCTGTGTTGTTTTCTCTGATTTGCACTACGGAAGCCAGTTTGAGGAATCAATGGAGGGTAAAGTTCACAGAGAAACTACATGTAATTTACTGATTGTGAACAGTTAGGGGGTATTAAAGCTAATAACTTTGGAGTGGAGTTTTGCTTTCGACTGTCCAGCTGTCACACTTTAACACACATCTGTTCAGTTTCTCGCTTTATCATATGCCCAAACATACACTGATAAACATGCTCGGTCACTGTGCCAAGAATAACTCTGGCAATTAGCAATGATGAATTACCCTCTGTGAGTGCGAAGCATGGCGGCAGTGAGATGTGGGTTAGAGAATGCTTTGCTTTCCCATTTAGTCAGCGGGACTCGTGTCCACATGTTCCAGGTTTGGAAATGCTTCATGCAGTTTGTTGCTATGATATAAATTGTGATGAAATGCTATTTGTTGCTGTTGCAAAATCTCCTATCTTCTCTGTGCTGTTCGGTTTGGGTTCAGGACTTTTTGGAGTTTAAATCCTATGGAAAAAAAATTAAACAAAATAACAGTAAAGGCTGCCTCAGATGAAAATCATGTTTTTATACACTATGACAGATATCTGAGTATTTCTTGTTTCATTCTGCAATTCAACAATGACAGTCTTCAGAAAAACGACTTCACACAGCTTAGTTCTTCCATGAAGAAAACCTAAGGATCGTGATGACTCGCAGGGCTGGGGCTTAACATTGTAGAAATGAAACTTACCATCATGAAGCATTAAATTGTAGGCGACCTTATACAAGTAGCTCTTCCTCTTCATCGTGGAATCTGTGTCTGGTTCAAGCGCGTATGGCTGAATTATGGCAATGTTAGAACTTACCACTGTGCAGCATATAGTAGACTAGTTGAGAGCCAGAACCTGACAGAGCAGGTCATCTCTGGCTCGCTGTTACTGCAGGTGAAGGGCAGAGTGGTGAGAAGAGATGGGGCGGAGCTAAAGTACCATATTCCTAGCTCCTCACAACCTAGCTGAGGCAAAGGTGTAGAATTACATTCAAGACATTTTAAGACCACAAAGGGATTTTTCATTTAAGAAAAAAATAGTTTTACAAAACCTGAGTCACTGCTTATGGTTGTGTGGCTGCAAGTACCAGGCTTTTCCAAAGCAAGCCCTTCAGTCAGTTTGATTGTATGTTTTGGTAGAAAAAACCATGTGGAGACTAATTTTCTCAAATAAACCTGAGAACTGTGTCATCTGCGTCCACAATGTTCAAGTGAGCCTTCAGCAGGTAGTGTGTGGCAGCTTGTGTTTTACAGTTTGCTTTTTGTTCATACCAGGAAATTCTCTCCCAGAGACCCGAGGCCTCCATCAGTGTCATTGCCTGGGAGCTCCCGCTTGGCGCAAGGCAACAGAGTGCCGCTTCATTTCAGCCCAGAAATGTCACATCACCTCAAATGCCCACACAAACACACATAGTACTACAGTTGCCACCGTGCTCCCGATCACTTGCTGTTTACTTTACATCTCCATTGGCTGCCAAGGAGGGTATACACGCAAAATGAGTAAGAGAAAAGAGGCTGTTGGCTTGTGTGCGTGGTTGAGAGATGCTGTCTTATGGATGTAGCACATGTAGCTCCATGTGAAAATTTTGAGTGTGTGATGAATTGTGTAATTTGTCTGCATACTGTGCAGCTAGGGCTCACTGCTGGTTAAGACGCCTTGAGAACTGCCTAACACAGCTTCAGGCCACGTAGAGGAAGGCGATTATCTCATAGCTGCCAGCCATTCAGCTCAAACAAAGAAAAAAGTAACTTCGGCTCACGAGGCATTGACTGTAAAAGTGGAGCCACGCGCATGAACTTCCATGCTTGTTGTTAAACTCGTCTTTAAATCTTAACTTCTCACAAGAAGTGCATTACTTCTTTTTTTGTTAAATTCTCTGATACCCCTCAAATTACACATTTCAGGTGTTTTCTGATGATGACCTTGAGCCAGGAAATACTCATTGCGACCTTGTGAGGTTGCAAGAACAATTTGCCAATTCAAAATCCAGCATGCTGTGAAGACGTTATTCCAGAGTGGCATGAAAGTACCATTAGCTACGCCCCTTAGTGCAAGAAAATTGTCCTGCGTAATTTTCCCAGCAATGAAAACAACGTTTAGAGATGATAAATAGCAATATGCTCAGATTTTTCTATGTGAAACAATATGTTCCTGTGAGGAAAGCTCAAAAATTTTCCAGAACAGCAAAATAAAATTTCTTGAGCATGTGTGTGAAAATCTTTGTGACAATAGGATCAAATTGGTGTTGGTATGACTTTTCAAAAACATTTGAAGTAGTGACTTGCCATGCGAAGAGTGCCAGGACTGCACCCTTTATTTCAGGATTTTGGATGAGCTCTGCTGTGCTCGCCCGTGTGTGACTTTGGATATGGACAGCCTGCCTACATGAGCGCCTTTCTCTTTGGGAAGTGCTGTTTTTTTGGCAGTAGACAGGCACACACACCTGGACATGCATCCATGCCCAGATGGGAGGTAGCACGGCGGCAGAAAGAGTGCTGTTCCCTAAGGATGGCGGAGTTGCCAGCGCGGAGCTAGGCAGTCGGTGTCCTGCTCTGAGGTTCTTATAGGAAATGCTGCAATTTGCTGACATGATGGAGCAACAATAAGGGGAGAACAACACATGTAAAAGGCGCACTGTGAAAAGTAGTTAATTGTTGATGCTTTGGAAGGTCAGGCCAGCAACCAACTCAAAACATTGGTATACATTGGTATTTGTCTGTTTCCCATCTCCTTTATCTGTGTGTGGCTCTCTGTGTGTGACTCGCTCACGGTGCCAACACCTCATTAGTGCAATATGCAAATTAACTGGCGCGGGGCCAGAGGGTCAGAGCATAAACTGGAGACAGAATAATAGCACAGTGGTGAATTTTTGTGTGAGAAAGGGCTCAAAGCCGGCCCAGGTTCATGCGTACCTACCTTTCCGTGCATCCGTAGTGATACTGGGGAGATGTTTGTGTGTGTGATGGACAGAAAGTGGTTGAAACGGATTATCTATTGTTCCTTTAGTTCATGAAATAAGCATAACCCCAGAATCTCGGGATTTGTTTCCTCCAATCTTCGGTGCTTTCTCACAGATTCTTAGACCACATCCTTTCTGATACCAGTAACAGAATTCTCCACGAGACACCAGATAGCAATATTTGATTTAGGCCCTGCTTGGAATGGGAAACCCTTACCTGGAGGTTAGGAGTAGCAGATGGAAGCAGGGGCAAACTCAATTAGCATTTGAATGAAAAATGCAAAATATACACCCAAAATTGCCCTTTGGTATCTTTGAGAGAAGAACAGAGCTGGAAGCCACACCACTCCTTAAAAACAAAGGTTGTAGCAAGCACTTTTAGGGGAATGTGATCCAAAAGTCTCATGTGCGTGAAATGTCAGCTTCAAATGGCATCATTAGCATGTATAACTGAGTTTAAATCTATACATTGCTGAGAATAACAGCTCACTGTCTACAGAAAGGCAGAAGCTGCCCTTTTTTTCAAACTGATGTCTATATTATATGAAAGTGTGTTGTATTTGTTGAAGCACAGCAGTGTGACTTGGTGTCGTGCCAGGCACGGCTTCTCCAGCAGCTTCTTTGAAAGAAAAAAATGACTTTCAGCCTGGCAGAACAGCATCAACTGCCTAAGTTTCACACAGCACATAATGAATGACTAACACGAGTACAGGAGAAGGTGGCTCCTTTTCCAGATGGCTTAAATGTTTGAGGGCGATTTTTATTGTATTATTACAAAATGGAAAATTGAATTCAAAGCATCTACTTTTTGAGCAAATTGAACACAATGTCTTAGTTTTGATAACAAAATCACATTGGCTGTGTGATACATATTATGTACCGATAACAAAATTCTGTCAACAGAAATAGGTTTACCTTGAAAATACACTACTTACTGTATAAAGTTGCTGTGCTTTTCCATTATGATTATCAATCATTGTTTCCTGACTAAAAGCAAAATCACCAGAGACAAAATGATGAATGAAAATTGAAAACAAATCCTTCAACAGAGCCTTCAACAATGGATTTCCTCATATTGGTGTAGGCTAATATTGATTTATAATATATTTCTTTTAAGATGTATGTGTTTAATTTTCATGTTTTATCTTAACTAAATGGATTTTTTCACACCCTGCCTGGAAGTAGGCGGCACTTGTGAACTAAATGTCTTGCACACTCGACAGCCATGCACATGCATGCAAGCACATCCATCTTGATCTATCCATGTTGATTGGTTTGTCCACAAACCAATGACTTTTCATCCATCTTACAGTCAACATTTCTGTTCATCCTTTGTCACTGTCCTTTTCCATTTCTGAGTTTTCATGTTGCCTCTTTTCACCTGTTTATTTTGTCCATTCATAAAAAGAAGCCATTATTTCTCCCTCCAGGCGCGAGATGACGACGGCCTCGGCGGGAAATTACTCCAGCGCAGCTTTTCTCAGGACACGCCCAGGGTTGTCTTCAAGGCAAACTGCGATGTGCTTGTAAGGACCATAATAACCATTTAACACCAGACAGAGTTTAAGCTTGATAGCTACTGCACAAATGGGTTTTCACCATGTCATTTGCTAAAAGTGTGTAATTTTTAAGCCATTTATTTCGTGACATGTCAAAGGACCGTTTCATGTTTTAGTGAAGTTGACAGCCATCAGACGTAGGTGAGTCCAGAAGTAAGAGACAGTGCAAAATTTGCACTCAGGTTTTATACAAAGTTTAAATACATTTAAGTTTCTCATACCTTTATTCATGCATTGTCATTTGTTTGCTCATTTTCATGTTCAGCGAATCCTGTTGGACAGCAAAGGCAGAGATGGACAGTTTATAATCAAAAGTCAAGGAAATATCAAGTCTAACACTACAAGAAACTGGGTCAACCAGACAGTTATATATTAGCTTATATATTATAAGCAATTGTAACTCAACCTGTATGTTTTAATCATCAGTTGCAGATTATGCACAATTAAGAAGGTCACACTTCAAAAGCAAAATAGTTGTTTTAATAGTTACTGTCTGTGCTGCCTTAAAATTTTAGGGTCACTATACTTTAAAAGACGAGTTAGCTTTGAATCAATAAATAAGATTCCTCCACTTATCTTTACAGTGAAGTGAAAATATTAATGCAGCCTGGACAGTAACTTTTTAAAATCCTATGTAAACAGACCTTCCACAGGTGACCATTCCTTGCATGGTCTTCTTTAAATCGATGTGAAACAAAAACAATAAAGACTAGAGCATTTTTTCTTCTTCCACCAGAAAGCTCAGAATTTGATCTTCCACCTTGTTCCATAATCTGCAATGACATGATTATATTATGTTACGCACGGTGCAATAGGTGGTACCAATGAAATTGTGTAAAAAAAAAAAAAATAAAAAAATGTAGTATGCTTAAAAAAAGCACATTTCAAATAAACCATATACATAGTAAAAATAAGTGATGGAGTGTAAAGAAATATTTGGTCATGTTTGTATATTTAGACATCTTTTGGATCAATATGTTTTGTGTGTTTATTTGGAAAAAATGGAAAGAAAATCATTAGATTTTTTTAAAATGTATGACACAATTACAACTCTTTTCTTCAAGTTATATTAATTGATTATAAAAGAGTATTGTTTAGAGCTACTTAACATTTTAAGAGCCGTGAGAAAACATTTGTTATGAATTGGCACTGTATGCATGGAACTGACTCGACTTAAATTGAGTAAGTAGTATGGGTTATTGTGTAAAACCTTTAGGCTTTGGTTGCACAGATTTCAGGAATATGATGCAATTGATGATTCTCAAAGAAATTATACCACAATAAGCAAAAATACCCAGGCAGTCACTCAAAAACCATTTCTATTGCACTTTTTAAAGTTAAGCTACAAAAACAAGTTGCTGTAGTTGGGAGGGCAAACAAAGCATTTATCATGAATATCAGTTTTATCACTAAAGAATGTTGTTAAAGATGATCTGACTACATATGTCTTTCCCAATTTGACCTACCTTTGTTGCTGTATTTAGTGATCTGAGAAAGTAATTTTGTAAAATTGCAGTATTTACGACACATAAGCTGTTTTATTTATTGAAAATCCATACAAAAAGTGTAAATACCACCAATCTTGTCTCCTGAAGTTACCAGACAATCAGAGCAGAATCCAGGATTAAATAAATGAGATATTAGGTGTTTAATGGAAGTGTTCCTTTAATATTACATTTGAACAGGGTAGTTCATTTCCAGTTTTTATGCTAAAATAAGATAATAGTTTTTCCCACATGGAAAAGAAAATATGTAACAGGCAGCTACGTGCCATCACATAGATTTTGCCGCTGAGAGGTCCAGTCTGCTGCCATGACATTCAAACATGATCCTCCAGCTCTGTCTCATCATTCTTATGGCTGGAACTATTTGACTCACTGTGCATGCCTGAGTGTGCACCAATGAAATATAGTCCAATTGAGTTTCACCTGGCCAAGTGAGAATAGCCCTTGTATGTCAGCTATAATGAGCGATAGTAATAGCTAGCTGTGAGAAGGCAGGGCCTCACAGGCAGTGCAGTTCTGCTCTTTTGTGGCTTTCATCTGCAGTTTCAACCCATCATGCTCCATTCAGATTTTAATGAAGAAGTCAGATACAGTCCAATACAGTAAGTGATGAGACAAAATATGAGCCACATATGTTTCCCTTTTTCTATGTCAGGTGATTATAACCCTGATGATAGAAATTTAAATAAATGACGCAGCTTTAAACTGAAATTTTGGCTGATCGCAGTAACAAATCCACAATTTGCAGGTGGTCTGTTAGCAATGCCAAAGCTTAATTTTCTGGGATAAACTTTAATGGAAGCTTTTTTTTTTCTGTTTTGTTTCTCCAGTGGGCCAGGTGCTTTATGATGATGCTTTATTTTTGACTGGATCCACAATGCAACAAGCGCATTATTTCCTTTCCTAGCATCGCTGGTTGTCTTGATTTTTCATAAACGCCCCCCATAAAACAAGTGGCTGACTTGTTTCAAACACCTGGTTCATTTTCATGGGATTAATCTTGTGGTTTGCACTCTGTGGTTTCAGGAGCAATCTGAGAAGTGTCAGAAGTATCACATATCAAACTTAACAGGGGGATATACAAGCCTGTCTCTTTATGCAATGCCTAATCCTTTTTATTCTTAGAAATCTCTTCTTTGTGAATATAAAACTACTTCAGGCACTGCAGCCTCTTATGAAGCCTTACAATCAGTGCAACATCTAAAACCCTCCAGCCTCTTAACCCTCTGCAACATCTCCTTCTTCTTCTTCATTATGTAAATCCTCTGCAATTTCTTTAACATCTGCAACCTCTTCCTCATCTTCACTGCCTATAGGATTCTCATTCTCTGCAACCTGACTCCTTCATGTCTGACTGCAGCAATTAATACACTCCATTCAATCCCTTGACCTCTGACAATGAAGAGGCCCCTCTCCTAACTTGTTATGCCAAATAATTGCGCACTAAATCTAATAATTTCCTGATCTTGGGCTTCTTATACAATATGTCACTGGCCTCGTAATGGGGTCAGAGGACAATAAGAAGACGAAAATGATGACCACAGAGGTGATTTCACTTATTTGGAAGCATGATAATTGTTGTAATGCAAATACTTAAGTTGCAACGCCGATACTGGTTCGTTGACTATGATGGAAATAAATGACCATAATTACATTCGACTAAAAACATCTGTGTACAGAGCAGCTAAAGAGCGAGAGGAAAAACGGCACAACTCCATTAGTGTAATGCGCAGTGAAATTTCACTCACAGTGCAGAAAGTCGTTAAGTGCTTTCCATCTGTCTTTCTGAGCTGAGGAAAAATTTCAGCACATTTATTATTTAGAATATCCTCGGCAGACCATTATCAAGCTCAACTTGCAAAAGCGCCTTTTTGACTTTTACTCATTCATGGCTCATTGAATTATCCAGGACTAAATGGGAAGTTAAAACATACAGAATTCAAGTGACTGACATCTGAACATGACCAGCGAACTGTTTAAGGATACATGTAGTGGTTACTCGGTAGTTCAGTCTCTGATCTGTTTTTATTATGGTTCTTTATGTTCAGTTGGTGCTTGTCACGAGTTTAAACCAGGTGTTTGTTTTTGGAAATTCTACCTGAAGTTACACTGCTTACACTTATTACAAATGCAAAACTATGAAGGCAACTGATTAAGTCCAGGCAATCTGATGCAAAACAGCAGCTTTGCAAAGAACCTGATGTTTTACACTTTTAGCAGTTGCAGTACAGCATTTATTTGAAATGTTGTCCAGTTGCTACATCTGATGTGAGTTCATTGTCTGTCAGTACTGCTGCTGCACAGGAACATGCCAAATAAACCAATATGCAGCATGGAAAAGGAGTTTATCCACCTTCCAGTTTGCATTCAGCAACTTATTAACATTCAGCTAGGGGGCTTAAGGGTTTGTGTGATGGATGGATGTCGTTGAGGGGTCTGACAACTGATTAATGCCTTAATTATCTCCAGCAAGGACCTGCCACTCCCCCCAGTGCTGACAGAGTGAGCTGTGTGTTGCCTGACGAGTAATGCCGTGTTAAGGGCTCGCCCACTGCTATCTGCTTTGCCAGGGTCACATTCATTTTCCTCCCAAAGAAAAATATGCACTCTTTGTGCTAAAAAGGTGTACAAAGGCAATGAAATGGTACTATAGGGTGTTTTTGGAACTTTGTCACTGTAGTGAGCAAGACAGAAAACTTCAAATAGAGCCTCCTCATGTGTGGACACCATCCTCCTTTGCTCTCTGCATACTGAAAAGATCCTGTCCTAAGGCACCATTATATGAGATATTTTACTTGAAACTGAATAGAAAAGGAAAAGTTATTTAATTGGTGATCAAAAAATTACTGCACAGTTTAGTTTGTATGAGATTCTTAATGCCAATAGAAGCTATGCTACTGTCAGACAACTTTTTGTTATATGATTGGATATCAGTGACCATTAGGAAAAAAAGTGAACTCTGAATAATAATTTGTGTTCGACTCACACCTTTTCCAGGGATGAAGTTTGTATATTCAAAGAACAAACAAATTTGAAAATGAGGACTTTGCCACATACTGCAGTTTTTTGATACAGTCTCTGTATTTTTTTTCACTTGAAAAAGTTACAGTGCACAGAAAAAACAAGCAGGAAGCCATTTCTGTATTGCATTTTGGTCTTTTGAGGGTAATGTAATGGGATAAATAGATAGAAATAGTGCAGATTATCATTGTCAGCTGTCCTTGTTAAAAAGTATACATTCCAATATGTGTTAATCAGTTAACATTTTATGTAACGATTAGCAGAGCAGTGGTCATGTATGTAATAATATATATATATGTACGATACAAACAACATGGTATTGTCAGCATTTATTTTTGTAAACTCAAGCATGATGACAAAGTTCAAAACTTCTGCAGTGGGCTATTGCAAAATGAAATCACTGACATTTTTGGATAATTCTGATCTGGGGAGTGGCCTGAATAAAAACTGCTTACATTTTCTGTGTAATTCAGTACTTTTCAGTTGTTTAAGATTACACAGTACAATTCTAACATTTAAACTGAATTAACTATAAAGTCCGACTCCCACACTGTCTGGCACACACTTCAATACCAAGTGTTGAAGACCATTTCTGAAAAAAAATCTTTCTGTTTAGTTGTTTTAGGGTGCTAGTCTGAGTAGGATTGAGTCTCTTAATTACCAACTGAAGTGTAAATGGTCGTTTTTGATAGGACATAAATTTTAAAAAAATCACCTAAATAGCCTTCAACAGCAGAATGCCATCCAGTGCACATTCCCCTTTCAGGTAGAAAAACACATGATTGAAACACATGATTTAAACATATTACATTAATTAAATACATACAGCCACATATTCAACTGTTTGTTCTAGACATAAGTATCAACATGTATTGATATTTAGAAAAATCATTTCTGCTTTAAATGTGTCTCCAGATGTTTGAAGGCTAGCCTACCAGTTATTTCATCAAAAGCCAATTAGAAGTATTGTATGAAGGGTGACAGGTTTTAATGCAGTGTGTGTGTGTGTGTCTGTGCTGTGTGTGTTCTTTAATGCAGGTGTGTGATTGGTGCAAACATATTCGCCACACTAAGGAGTACCTGGACTTTGGAGCTGGTGAGCGGAGGTTGCAGTTTTGCAGTGCCAAATGCCTGAACCAGTATAAGATGGACATTTTCTACAAGGAGACCCAGGCTGCGCTGCCTGGAGCTCTATGTAACCCAGGGCATGGGGCTGGTGGAGAAAGCAAACTGGAGTGCAGTGGAGGGATACAGTTGCTCACTCCTGAATCCTGGGGAACGCCATTAACAGACCTCCGTCGTAAAGCTCCCTCGCCATGTGGGCCTTCCACCACCTGTACTTTGGCCCCTTCCACTTCTTCTGCTGCCTCACCTTCAGACACTCCTGCTGTCTGCTCGCCATCCTCCTACGCCTCAACCAAGTTTTCCACACCCAGACCCCATGAGAGTCCAACACTTCCTCCTCCTCCTGTCCCCACTTTGCACCCACCTGTCGGGGTTCCCTCTGGTAGCCCTGCCATGGTGATGACACCCCGGGGACCAATGCCTCTGCCTCTGTTTATGGAGCATCAAATGTTACAGCAGATGCGTCCACCATTTTTACATCCTTCTGCCCACCCTGCAGGTCCTAATAGCCCCCTTTCAAACCCTGTTATCCCGGGTATTGGTCCACCACCTCCCCCTAAGACCATAGGCCCAGCATCCATGCACAGGCCCTTGATGTCACCGCATGTACACCCCTCATCCCATCCCAATCCTGGAATAATGCCCCCTCACACCGGTCTCCCCATACCAGGTTTACCCCCATTCCCCCCAGTTAACATGATGCCCAATGGACGCATCCCTTTGCCTCCAGTAATGAACTTTGGCATGCCATCCTTGGCCCCTCTGGTACCCCCACCAACTCTTTTAGTCCCTTACCCTGTGATTGTACCACTTCCAGTCCCAATCCCTATTCCAATTCCAATTCCATTTAGCCCCAAAACTTCCAGGGACCAGCCGCAGCAAAGTGGCTCCTTCCAAAGTGCTCCAGAGTCCTCTGAATCTTCTGCCTGTAGGTCCCACTCTCCAGGTTCATCCAGAGCTGAGCAGAAAGTAGAGCTAGCTGGTACAGAGCACCTTTCTCCTTTACACTCAGAGAGAAACAGTACCACATTGGTGGACTTGACTGTGAAGGCAGAGGACAGTTCGGGCAATCTGTGTCTAACTAGTGGCCCTGGACTGATGGATGGAGTAATTGATCTAACTGTGGGCCAAAAGTCCTGCCAACAACAGATAATTCAGAGGATGGTACCTGAAGTCCAGGTCAAGGTAGAGGCAGAGGCAGAAGCATCATCTCCACCAGCTGCTTGGTTAGGAAGAGAAGGGAAAAGTAATCATAACACGGGGGATGGGGCCATCTTACAGGGCCTCCTCGGTGCTACGGAGTTGGAAGGGATGACACTCCCAAACACAGAAACATCATGCCCACGTTCAAGTAACAGCAGCCCCTCTTGCAATGATGATCCTGCAGTGAAACAGCTGAATTGCAGTCTCTCCAACATTACCCCACCACCCTTACCCAGCACAGCACGGACTCAGAAACAACCCCTGTCCCAGCTCCAAACTCGTCCTGCTGCCCAATGTAATGTCATAGTCAATGGTACAGGCTGGCATTCGCTTCTCACTCCTGCCTTTGAGTCTTGCCCTGACAAAAAGGGAGACCATGTTTCAGGAGAAGTAGAGGCCAAAGAGCAGCCAGCTAATGATGAACTGGAGCATGAGGCACTGAAAGAGAACAATTGCTCAGTTGGAGAATGGGAGCAGGGGAAGCGTGGCACAATGCAAGATGACCTGGCGGACACATTTGAGGGTAAGCCGGACCCTGGCTCCAACTTGGAGGAGGGTGAACACGCCTATGCCCTGCCACTGTTGTCTACTGGAGGCTGTGTGGTCATGCAACCTGTGCCAAAGCCTGGCACTGACAAGACAGCCATTCTGTCTTGCTCCATCAGTACCCCGTTATCGACAGCTGGGAACCCTGAGCTGGAGCCGCCCCTGAAGAGGAGGTGTCTGCGAATTCGCAATCAAAACAAATGAGGTGGATTCTCCCTAGTTTGGTCCTAGAAACATTTCTGTGCTGTTGTGTATCTAACTCTTAATTTCCCCAAATTTATCCAGTGTCATTTTGGAATTGACTGTAGGGTAGTCATCAAATAATCATTCAGTTTATGGTTTTTTAAATGTCTGTCAGTCACCATGTATTTATGAACTCTTGGAAACTGGGCTACTTCTGAAATGCTATTTAACTTTAGACTTTATAGTTACAATTTTAGAGATAATTTTCTGTCAACAGGATTATTTCATGTGTTATATTCTAGCGTAGAATGATGTAGCGTGCAAAATGGCACACTTCATTAGAATTTTACAGTGTGATGCTTGAATTAGGGAACTTTTACCGCAAAACGAATGCAAGAGCATAAGTGTATTTAAACATCACCTCCTGGTCACCACTTACTGGGTACTCACAGGGGTCAAAGAGGTAAATTTACTGGAAGGGGGACATGATATAAAGTTCAATTTTGAGAAGATGAAGTGGTCCATCATACATGGAAGGGGATATGGCCAAAATGTCTTACCCTTAGCACCAAGGTGCTACAATTAAGCTCGTTAACTCCATTTAAATGCTAAGTATTTTAAGATCAATATCAGATAATCAAATAAATTATTAGAATGACAACACACTAGATATCATGAATACGCATTTTATTTTTCTGTTTGAGATTTTTATGAATTTTTTTACTGTGCGTGATGCTCCTAGTTTTACAGCACGATCACGTGTTGCTTTTCTGTGATTGGCAGATGGAAACGGAAAGTCTTTCCTCACAAAGGATTTATTCATCATATTAGTACAAATTTAATGATGCACTCCTCGAGTTGTTAATTAAATGAAAATGTATTGAAGTGCAATTGAAGGCCAATTCAAGTTGTGGTAACATGAGGCAAGTGCTCTGAATTAGAGTAATTAATTAACTGCAAGAGATGGAAATCAAGCCCCTTGCACCATAAAAAGAGCTCAAATGAATCATAGACGTGTTGGAGAAAATGTAGGGTAGCCTTGAAATAGCTAGACATATCCATTTTTGACTACTGGTAAGGGAGAATACCAAATCTTTTTGCTGTATCTCACCTTCCACACTTGTGTGCAATATCACGAGGCATTCATTATGAAATATCTAAAACATGTAAAATGTATGTAATCAGAAACGCTGAAAATCTCATCATTATTTGGCTAGAAGCTAGAATTAGTATCAGCTTGATGCTGATACTAATTCTGTGTTCCAGAGTAACCCAACAAAAATGGGCATTTTCTTTAGGCATTTTGATCACAGAAATGATTCTCATCTATTATCTCTGTAGCTCTGAACTGAACATAGTTCACCAACCTTAAAGCTAAAGATGATGCTTGGTTAAATGAAATATAAAGCTTTTTGAGTAAGCTTGCTCGCCTTGTGACTTGGTATAATTCCCCTCCTGCTTTGTTTCACAGATGGACACTTTGCGGATCTCAATGCCATCAACAAAGCTCACTTTACCACACTTCCAAATCCCACCCCTCCACAACTGCACTGTCAGACACATGCACCCACAAAACATTTTTTTCCATTCTCACTCATTGTCCAGTCTACCAGCTCCACAAATCGCCTTTGACAACTAATGAAAGTCCACCCAAACATGTCGATGTGTATATGTTTGTCCATATGACAGACATTCTGATAGACTGAATCACTATAGACTTGATGTCATGGCCAGCAGGATCACTTGACCTTTGAACTGCAGACAGTATTCATGCAACAGGAGGACTCCACTCTGCTGCTTCTCTCCGCATTGAGAGAAGTTCCAGCCCACGCTGGCCTTACAGCTTATCCGTCCTCCCATATAAAAGCAAATGCTTTCTGTATTGTCTGCTACTATGGAACAAATTATAGTATGCTGTATTCAAAGCTGCTGCTGGCACATTAGACCATGGAGATATTTTCACCTCTAAATGATAAGCTCCTGCTATGGTCCAACCTGGTGCCACACCACGGGTAAAAAATGTACAAAATAAGTGAGTTGTTTTCTCAAACAATTTGTCACGAAGGTATAGATGAATTTTGGTTTTAGAGCCACAGATCCGGCAAAAAATGACTACTTTTTCTTCTACCTTTTTGGCCTTTCCTTGTGCAAAACCAGCAAAAATGTACTTGCCAACATGACTCAAGATGTCGGGTGATAGATATGTGTGGTAGCTATAAAGAAGCACAACCATGAATATAGTAAATATAGTGTGATGGACATTTTTGAATAGCAGAAGCTAGAAACCAGGTGTTGGACGTGAAATCACCAATTGTGTTTGTGGGTACCATGCTACTAACAGTCGTAATGGCCCCTGCTGTTTGCCATTCAACTTCAAAACAACTAGGAGGAGGATGTATAAACTCTGAAAATGGGCACTTGCATCTGCAGTCTAGTTCTCAGTCTTTTCCATAATACATTACCAGTCATGTTACTGTAATGGGTTAGTTTGAGACTGGATGCAATGAATTTAGAGGGGGAAGGGGGAAGCCAGCTCTTTCATAAATATTCTTTAGGGACCTGAAGGAAAACTGCTCAACTAACTACTCCAAAGCACACTGAGGAAAAACTTGTTTTTGAGATAATTTGAAAAATTGTAAAAATGCTTTCTCTTGCTTGTCCATCAATACTACCAAGACGCTTATTTTTTGTCTTTTATTTCTCTTTAAAGCAAGTGCTGTACTTGAATCAGGCCTCTGTGTTCAACTTTCACGGCAGTTCACGTAAACACAACTGTCATCCATCCAGTTTGATCCAGTCACCAAACACCTTTAGCCTGTGAAGTAATCAGAAAAAGCCAGCATTAAGTTTACACTTCTATAGAGGAGGTGCATTGTACTATCATATCCCAAAGGGCCTCTGGTGTGTTGAAACTAAACATGTCACCTAGTATATAGTGGAAAAGGACTCTAATATTAAATATTTGACCAGATAATTTATAGTTGCCAAAATAATAAAGCACTTATTTTAAAACTGAATAGAAGACATTGGACAGCACAAGTGGATGTCAAAAGAAGTATTACCGTTGTCTCTGTTTATGGTTTTCTCACTTCGTAAAGTAAAAGATAATGGAGAACTTGAGAGATCTGTAATAATGAGTTATATCAGATGTGTATATTATTTTGAAGCTTTGTGCTAACTAACTGTTTTTCCTGTAGTCTTTGTTTTAATTAATTCTGACATTGTAACACATTGTGTGATTCATAGTGTGTCCAGATCAGGCCTAACATACACACATTCACACATCATACAGTACTCACACACACACACACACACACACAAACTGTGTGTGAGGCAGGTGCAAGCAGAGAGCTCAGCTGAGATTACAGAGAGTTGACTCAGAGTGAGCAGTGTGCAACTTTATCTGTTGCCTGTTAGTGAGGCATTTAGACCTGGCTTGCCGCCTGTCAAGGCCCTACTTTGGTGTCACTTAAAGCATTTCCTTGCTTAAGATTCATTTAAAACACACTGAAAATCCTCAGTTACGCACTTGTGTTGCTGAGTTGCACTTGTCCATAAGAAAGATGTTGTTGTCATTGTTATTTTAGCAGATATTGTTTCAAAAAAATGTAGTGTAAAATAAAAAAAAATAAAGAACAGATATCAAGCAGGTGCTGTAATCTCCCTTCAGATGTCTCATTCTGAAACTTTTTAGGGTATGAACAAAAACCAGAGCGGACTGGCCCTATGGTTTCTGCACTGTAAAACATATGTGGGAGTCATACAAACCAGGACTTTAGCCAGAATTTTAGAGGTCATGACCCCCCCCAATACACCATCAGCACTTGGAAATGAAAACAAAAATTCAACTTCAGTTATTTACATTTTTCATCATTTATCTATTCATTTAACTGATTAGTTTCTGCAAATGTTGTTTCTCAAGTTACACTCAAATATTAATTGAAAACGGGTTGCACAACAAAAAAATGTAGTTTAGTGCAGCTCTCTCAAGCTAATAAGGCATGATTGTGTCAAATGAACATATTTCACTAGTTTGTATTATAGATGGATTGTGGTTTATAGTGTTCCTCAATATCCACAATGGTAGTTATCCAGTACCACTACAGTTCTATTTTTCATGCAAAGCAGGAAAGATTTTCATGTTTGTTAAAGTATGAAGTTGAGTTAAACTACTATTAATTCACTACTTGTGATTGTGAAGCTAAAGACAGCTAATATTGGAAATGGAGAAAAAGTTAGTCTGGCTTTGTTCTAAGGTAAAGATTGTGTCTACTGGGGGTGAGGCTTTGTACCCTTTGCTTACTACCCTGAGTAAGAAGGATCCTCCACAAGGTTAAATACTGGGGACTTCCTACCAGAAATCTAGAACGGAAGAAGCCTCTTGGATGAGAGACGAAATGTCTTCAAGAAACTACCAGAAGTCCAGTTGCTTTCAGAAGAAAAACCAGGACGTTGTGCTTACGAGCACCTTTGAAGCAAATGTAGTTTTTATCCTGGTATTTCCCAAAATGTCCATTACTTCTTTGCTTCCCTAAAGGAAAAGCTCTTTGTTTATTCTTACTTTTTCTTGACCTTTCCTCCCATACCACCCTGATTTATTAGACATTTTAGACCAGCTATATCATGATCTCCCAGAGTATCTTCAATCATCATGTAAAATTTCGTTTCATTTTAAAAGGTCAGGGAGATTAATCATGATCCTAACCAAAATCTTTTAACATGTTTTCACCTGCTTGTCACCTTCACACACACACTCAGACACACAGGGACACAACAACATGCATGTTATGTCTGAGCCTAATCTGCACCATTCTGTGTTTGTGTCGAAAAACGGCCTGCGAGAGATACTGAAGATATGAGAGCGGAAATCCTGGAGCACTGACCCAGTGTCTGTGATGGCAAACAGACGTGACAAATTTCCAGCATTCCTTCTTTGGTGATGGACTACAGGCCTTTTCAACAGCCTGAATTATGCAATGACAACCAACTCCAACCCTTGTAGAGACGAGTGGTCCACTGAGAAAACAAAACATGTGACATCATGTTACTTTTCAAAAACAAAAAAGAAGTTGCCTTAACTCTTGCTTGTATAATCTCTACAGTTAAGACAATGATGCTCGCTTGTAAAGAAGACCATCCCTTCTTTGTAAAAAATGAAATATACCAGAAACAACACGTTTGTTATCTTGCTTGTGTCAATGTGTAAATGAACAGCTTTTTTCTGTAACTTGTATGAACCCTCACATTTTTGCTAAGAAGAGATCATCCCTCTGAGTTCCTTGTTCCTAAACATTCACTCTGTTCAGCGTTTTAACTTGTGGTGGACTGTCAATTTTTTGTGTACATTTTATAGTATTATTTATTGTTGACAAGTTTTGCATTTGCAAATAGTAAAAAAGGTAAAAGGCTAGTTTGACCTGAGCATTCTGTTCTGATGTAAATGCCTGGTGAGCAGTGAAATGCGTTTTTTAATGATTAACTGCTTTGGAAAAAAAATCATTTTTGTGTTGTAACAGTATTTGTTTTATTCAGTGAATTGCTCATGAAGACAAATAAATAAGAGACACACACAGTAACATTTGTCGTATCTCCTCATTATGTGGACATGTGTAAGAAACCTGCACAAAAAAGGTCACATTTTCGGGAGATTTTGTCTTAATTATTCTTCATCATTTTGTCATTATCTAAAACATGTCAGAGAACAGAAAATCACAATGGCATATACGTATATACCCTTTAATATAAACACTAAGAAATTCTACAGCATTCCCCTTTAACAATACTCTCTGACCTTTCCTTAGTAATGTGGAATTGAACAAGTTTAAGATGCAAACAAAAATCTGCTCTAAAATGTTAGAAATAATGAAGTGATTATGTGCCTGCACACAGTTTAGCGTACTGAGTAATTCTTTGGGATTTTGAAAAACTGATGATTAGAATTAAGTGAATTACAAATGGAAACGTTATTAATTTCTTTATCATAACATTATAGTTCCTACTTATTGTCACTGATAATTAGCCCACCGTTGGTGCTTTTAATTAATCATTTATACATTGGTTGACAGTGGACTAATAAAATTTAACATTGTTAAATAATTGTATTTCATTACCAGTGTAGGATGACACAGTACCACGAGCTATACCCACATGAAGTAAAGCACATTAAATTCATTTGTATTGGTGAGACTCTTAGGTCACAACTCTGCAGATGAGAAATGTGGCTTTTTATGGTCTTTAGCGCCATCTAATGGTTTCAATAAATACTGTCCTTTCCTCATGGGGAAACATGAGGAAGAAGTATACAACAGCTGAGTTAACTGCCTTGAGCTTATTCAGCTCTACTGTCCTGTTAACAATCATATGTTGTGATGAAGTGATGAACCTTGGCTCGTCTTTGCTTGTGAAGGATCGAGACTGACAAGGATTCCCTTTCACTTCCAGTCACGACACTGTTACCGGCAGAACGTTCCAGTCAGGTGTTTTTGACGGGTCAAACGTTTCTTTTTGCAATGAAATGTGATGTTGCCGTCAGAATTCAGAATATGTTTACAAAACTCAAAGACGCTCGATTGAGAACAAACATTCAATATATTGTCTTTGTATTGTTTGAATTCAGTTTGCATCAAAAGGCATAAATAAATGATCACATTCTGCTTCATGTGTGCTTTCGTCATTGTTAAAAGTTACGAATGTGGCAAATTCCAATCCATGAATTTTATTTACTTTGGCAATTCGGGACTATTGGTTACTAGACTGATCTAACAAATGAATGACTATTGTGACAAAGATTATTAGCCAGTGTGAAAAAAACTTTCCCAAGCATGAGCACAGTCCTCCAACCTCTTGCAACCTTGCCAGGGGCAAGGAGGCTTGCCATGCAGTATGGAACGCCCCCACTAATCAAACAATCCGGACTTAAGTTCCAAATACCCTGTCAATGTGCGCTGATTAATCACTTGTTCTGTAAGTTACAGTAGGATTGTTACTGCTGCTTATTGAAAACACCCTGACTTGGTCTAACATGGTTTAATAAGTGGAAAGATAACATTATTATTGTATAATATTTGGGGTAAAATAGCAGTGTGGTTGACTCATGTCTCAAGCAGTACGTCGCTTTTTTCTCACACTACATTTCCTGGATATCACCTGTTGAACAAACTGCTTAGAGTGGTTTTCCTTGCATTATAGAAGTAATTGAAATGATTGTCTTTGTAAGGGGTGCTTGTGTTTGTTTGTTTAATTGCCGTGAGGGATTCTCCTGATGTAAACTGTTCAACAAAGAAAGAAGAAATGTGAAATGCATCACTTCCTGTGGCGACACAGGATATTTCCAATTTATACACACAACAGAAATGTATTGTGCAGTAAATATAAATAATTCCAAACTGAAAATTTTACTAGAACTACAACCTTGGAAGTGACAGCAGTTATTCTGTGGTGTAAAAACTGTTAAAACAGAGCTGCAACCACATTGGAGCATGTTGACAATATGCATGACTGCTGCGTGAAACAGATTGCATCAACTCTTCTGACTGCTCCCACAATTTATATGAATTTATTTCATGAAATTAGTTTCTACAGAGAATTTCTTCTGCCATCATATTGTTTTCTTTAAATGAAATCAATGAAATCATTGCCTCTTTCATTCTGAAACTGAAACTAAACTATACATATTCTCAGAGATCCCTGAGGGTGCACATTATTCCTAATAGTTGATTAGATGAACCATGATTTTATCAGTCACAAGGCGTAAGTTATACAGTATGTTTAATATTTTAGATGATCAAACTGCAGAATATTGCAGATATCCATCAATGGGTTTCATGAAACGTAGAGGACAGGTTAACTGTGGGCTAGGCTAAACAAATTATATTATAAATTCCTGTAAAACACGTGTTTTTCCAAATTTTGATTTTATATACTTTATTACTAGTATTTGAAATGCTATATCTATTTGGCTTAATAACTGATTATTCATTTGGCTCTAGTGTAAAAACAATTAAAAGGCAGTTAAAGACGGGGATGGGCTAACCTCCCATACAACCTTATCATAATATATGCTAGAAAAAGATTTAGTCTGTCCTAATATGTAGTTTGTCAAATTCAGTATGCAAAAAATACCAGGATACCATATTTTAGTTATCAAGATATCACATTTACATTTCATGACAGCCAACATGTTTTTCTGGCTGGTCGACCCACAACCCTTTGACAGCTGATTGACAGATGCCATGAAAACAGAAGGTACCGCATCTTGTGGACCTTATGTATATAATTATTACATTAGAATACACAATATATACACATGGAACAATATTGTCTTTCATTTGTATAAATTTTTTATGCAATATGTTTTGCCTTTTAATTTCAAACATTTTCTTTTAGCTCCCAATAAGATTATATTCTTGACGACTTACCTGGTTAAATAAAGATTTAATAAAATGCAAGTGAAATATTCTAATATTTTGAAACGCTTTTAAGACGTTAGCCATGATTATTAAAATTAAAATAGTAACATGTATTAAACATTGTAGTTTACGTGTAATGAGTTTAGAGAATATCAAATTTTCACTTTCTTAAATCCAAAAAAGCATATTCTATTTTTTGAGATACACTAGAGCTTTTTAAGGGCCGCCACAATATATTTAAAGAAACCATAAAAATATGCGATTTGGAACGCAGCCAAAGTGGAAGAGGGGACAGGACTGATGGATTGTGGGTAACTGAGTCCTCTGTGTGGCTGTCCGTGGGAAGAGAGAGACTCCAGCTTGACTCATTGTGTGTTGGCGTGTGGATGTAAGTGCACGGCGAAGAACTCAAGCATAACGAGGGCTTTTCTCTCCATATAAGACTGCTCATTCGTGTGAACAAAGCCGACAACCAAGACAAGACGAGGGGGGCAAACGCGAAAATGCGAGAAGAAACCAAGGAAGACAGCGTGTGCTTATTAAAAATTCAGCGCGGGAGAAAACTATCAGCCCTTCAGATGACTTGTGGCCACACTGAAGAAAGACTACAGCACTAACGGTCTCCAAACATTGAATGGAGTGAGACGAAACGGAATTTTCTTCCAAAGGCGAGTCCGAAGCATTTCCAAGCGGCCAAAACCCGAAGGGAAGGGGAGGAGAGGGGGGCAAAGAAAACGCCCTGCTGCCTGTTGCTGGTATCTCCACGTTCAAACTTTGTCGCCAAGTTGGAAAATGTATCTATCAGTTAAAGCGAGGTGATAATTCAAGTATAATTAGCTCAAAGTGGAACGTGCTAACTAGCGGAGCCGCCGCTCACTTGGCGAGCTTTGGGGAAACTGTGACCCTCTTAGCTTTTTCGGGGGAATATTTTAGCCCACGGCCATTAGCCAGGAACAAAGAGGTTTTCACATGTAAACTCACACACAAGTTGAAAAACCTCGTCATATTTTAGTCAAGTTTTGGACAGGCGACGCTGCAGACATGTCGCTCGGCGCCGAGAGGAGGATGGAAGCTCGGCTGAAGAAGCTGGAGGACATGATCAGAGACCCCAGATCTGCCATAAACCTGGAAAGTTTGCTGGTAAGTCAAGTGGGATACACCTCATAAATTATTGATTGAATGTCACGTTGGCTGCTCGCTGAATCGCTAGACACGTATGCGCACATAAAAAGTCACGTTAAGACATTTTCTTTCCATTTTCAACCTGTAACCTGCTGCTGTTAGCACTGATTTTACGTTAGGCGGACTGTGATGCCGCATCGACCTTTTCATAATTTTTCTCAATTCCATCAAACTGCAAAATTTCCGTTGCGCCCTACAAGGCGATGCTTTGCCATAATGCCCCCTCCTTTTAGCAAAAACAGCTGAAGTTGGAGGCTCATAGCGGACGCACTGTAGATGGGCCTGATTAATAGTTAAGACTGAAGGCAGACAGTGCAATTTGGGGCTCTTTGAAGCGTGTCTGCAGATTAGGATTAACTAGGCGAGAATGTCCCTCTTGGGGCTAATGTTTCCGTCCAAATCTCCTTCCTGCCTGGTCTACAGTTAGCTCCAGCAGTCCAGGATAGTCCCACTGACTGCATACTTGATCTGCACACCTATCCTGACAACAACACAACTATGCCACCACAGATGCACAACAATGGATTTTTTTATTTTTTTTTTTAAATTTTGTCATCATCCTTTATGCAGATGTTCTTTATTTTCATCAAGGTGCTTTTTTTCCATTTAATTGCTTGTTACATTAAGAGAATTCTGCAAAATTCATACATTCACTGAGTATATTCCAAAATCTACATTGTGACTTGGTTGTGTTGTATGCACATAATTAATGTCTCATCTTCTTGGATGCATATTAGGAGAAATGTTCATTTCATACTGCCCATATTTCATTATCAGCCAATATCGATGATGTGCTGATAACATTCATCCTCTCCGCTTTTGCTATGATCAGTTGAGAAGTTGGAAAACTGCTTAATGAGAATTCTTTAACTTATACATACAAATTCTATATATGAAACAAAACCCTTGACCTGACACTGAGTTCAGTTATACCGTCAAGTAATATCCTAACAATCACATAGTACAGAAAGTCAGACAAAATATATTTGTATGCTACATGTGAGTCTTTAAGATGTTTCTTGTCTTGTGCTCCCACATATTTGTCAGAAGCAAGATAATGTTTGTCACTTTGTTTTCAGTTGAAGAGGTCAGATTTTCATAGATTTTTAGGTTGTTAATCAGCAACGGCTCATGTCCCAGTTGGAATTCCCAAGATTGCATTGCCTTTACACATACAGCCAACCATCAGAGGAAGGTTTAGTCGTATCCTGCTTAATTAGGTATGAAGTTTCCGCTACAGATAAAATGTGATTCCAGAATGTATCATGTCAGATACTGAGGCATACGGGAAGTGACTTCAATTGTTGTAATCTGAGCTAGGTCTGGTTAAGGGGTACCCACCTTGTCAGGTCCTTTTTACCAACTTTTAGTGATGGCTTAAAGTTGCATAAGGCAATGGAAAAATCATCCTATTATCCTAGTGTATATTGTGGCATCAAACTTAAGTGGGAAAGAAGCTCTTCTGACATTTTAGACTAACCATCTTCTCAAAATAGCTTGTTGTTGTGATGGACATTTTTTCCTAGGAACTGCTCAAAAATGTCTCCAAACCTCTGATGAGACAGCTCTAATGAATCTGCATTGTGTCACAATACCTACTGTTCCTGTAACAACTGGTGGTGTTTGAATTTCTGGGCCTCCAAAATTGGATCTGACAGAAGGCAAACGCACTGTCAGGTCTATCCTAAAAAGCATCCCCTTATCCCTTTTAATGGGCCCCATCTAGTTCGGGGCCCCCTGTACATCCCCCTCCCCTCGACACTACTTGAGGCACTCCTGGTCTACCCCGTCTTCCTTTAAAACATTTAGCAGAATACTTGCTTGATCACCAGTGGTGTTTACTTCCTGCATGCAAGGCGGGGAGATAGAGGTGTTGAGTGTTCAGGACAAAAGTTGAGTGGGAAGCATACGTAGGAGAGAACAGGCTGCAGTTTTCCATTTTTAGCAGCCTTGGTCAGTGCTGTCGCTGGGATCAAGAAGTTTTGCTGCTCCTACTGGTGATTTTTTTTTTGCAGGTGGAATAAAAACATGCATACTTTAGGTGCCATAGTAATTGCTAACAGGCTCATATTCAGTAAACAGTGAGTCATAACGCCTGTGCTATTGTGGCATAGCAACAGCATAAAAACACCATAAGCAGCTGTGTTTTAAAAAAAAAAATATTCTGTAGTCTACAAAGCAACTCAGTTAAACATTTTAATCTAGTTTGTAGTTTTCAGTTAAGTAACCCTATTTAGGTCTTGCCAAGGAGCAGTCGGCTGACTACTCTGAGGATATGGAAAGCTGACAGCGAGGAATCTGCAGCATCTGTCAAGTAAACTCAGTGACCTTCC